>VZRW01000174.1:6965-115555 GCA_013398125.1 Aegotheles bennettii
TGAGGAAAGGCTGAGGGAGCTGGGGCTCTTTAGCTTGGAGAAAAGGAGACTGAGGGGTGACCTCATCCATGGTTACAAATCTGTAAAGGGTGAGGGGCAGGACGATGGAGCCAAGCTTTTTACAGTGCTGACCAATGATAGGACAAGGGGCAATGGATGCAAACTGGAGCACAGGAGGTTCCATGTGAATCTCAGGAAGAACTTCTTTCCTGTGAGAGTGCCAGAGCACTGGACCAGGCTGCCCAGAGAGGTTGTGGAGTCTCCTTGGCTGGAGACATTCAAACCCCACTGGATGCGTTCCTGTGTGATGGACTCTAGGTGACCCTGCTCTGGCAGGGGGGTTGCACTGGATGAGCTTTCGAGGTCCCTTCCAACCCCTAGGATTCTGGGATTCTGGGATTCTGAGAATTGGGGGAGCAATGTTTGCATTGCATGTGAAACCTTCCCCTCCAGGGAGCTCAGCTTTCTGTTCTAATCCCTTCGGGAGCTGGATTAGTCTCCTGGTGCTGTGAGGAGGGGCTGAGAATCTCACACGGACGGTTTGAGAACACTGCTAGCCATGAAAATACTGCACCTGAACCACTGCTCCTGCTGGGAAGCCCCTGAGAAAAGCCTTCCCCAGGTTTGGGGTGCAGCTGCATATGGAAAAAGCCAAGCGACCCACAAAGATGGGCTTTGGGAATGGGAAAATCATCCCTGGCTGCTGCTCCGAGCAGCCTGTTTTCACACACAGCAGAGAGAAACATTTCTGGAGAGACTCTGCCTTCCCTGAAGGTGTCAGGCATGCTTTGAAGAAGTCATTTCAGCAAAATTAACCCGAGCAGCGGGAGCAGAAACGGCCAGGCAAAGCCGAGATGAAAAGCAGAGCTGGATGCAAATCCGAACAGCGAGATCTAAACAGCTCCCAGCTTTGAAGCTAGGCTTCAGCTTACAATCTGGCTCTCACCTCCCTGGACGACTTGTGCCAACCCTCCCAGACCCAAAACCCTCTTGAACTGCTGGGCTCGTCAGATCGACCTCCTGCCAAGCCAGGACTGCACCGACTCCGTCCACCAGAGACTGGACCAGGCAGAAGGAAACAGTGATTTTATTTGTAAACCAAACCAAATCATGGCTTGAAGCTCCATCCTTGAATTAATTTATCTCAGCCCTCGAGATCTGCAGCCCTCCAAGTCTCAGGGTGCAAGGCAAAGGGTTTTGCTGGGAAGTTATTACAGCTTTTTATTTTCTTTTTCTCCTGCTGGGACCACGTTCCTGGTGCTGGAGCCGTCGTCTTTAATCATAAGGAGAAGCTAATTACTGTCTTGCACATCTTCTCCCAGGAGTGCTCCCCCTTAAATAACTCTGGGCCGTTAAGTCACCCAAGATACAACAACAGATGTGCAATGAAGTCTGTTTTTTCCTTGCCCAGAACCTCCAGGCTCAGTGTGTCTGCACCCGGTGTGGTTTTTCCCTGCCTCTCCCCAAAGCAGGGCTGGGAATTGCCTCCCCTGGTGCCATCAGCTGCCGTGGGTGGCCGGTCGCAGACATCAGGAGATGTCTTCTCCAGCGTTATCACTGGGTCACCTTGTCCCCTCCACTGAGAGCTGTCCCCACTGCCTGCCAGCAGGTTTTGTCTGCAGGCTGTTGTTTTAAAATGCTGCAACAACACTCTGGTATTTGTCCTGGGAGACAAATCTGCAGTCATCCCACTAGGAAACGAGTCCCTGGTGGCATCCAAAACTCTGCTGGGCCCATCGCTCCTGAGCTGGTCTCTGGAATCCTTCTGCTGATTTCACACCACTTACCATGATGGAAATCCTTTCCTCACCTTCTCAGCCTGGTGTTTTCTGTCTGCCCCTGGAGACAGCGACCACAGCATCCACTTTGCACCAGCGCCTGCACAACTGGGCTAAAAGCCCTTTGCCCTGGGACAGCCAAGTCCTCCCCTGCGGGGTTTTGCACTCAGGGGCTGGTTTAGCTGCTGATGCTCCCCCAAAACCAAGCAGGGACCCTGTTTTGGCAGCTCCCAGGGGCTTTTGGAGCCAGGTAATGGGGGACTGAGCAGCCCCAGTGCCACCAGCACCCCCTGCTCTCTGCATGGATCTCAGGCCAGGGATTGTGACAGGATTTGCTGCATTAGCATCATCCTGCCCCTCTCCAGCCCTGGCAAAGCAGCTGTTATAGCTGGTTGGGTCCAGCTCACTGGGAGAGGTTGAACTGTTCCTCCTCCTGTTCCACTTCAGAGAAGGAAGGGAGATTGGGGAGGGCTCTTTGCTGATCTCTTGGACGATCTCGTCCTGCTCACTTGCTCCGATCCCAAAGCAAAGTGGCAAAACCCTGTGGGAAGCACAAGGACCTGTGTAGACCTTTCCCCAGGACAAGGCAACCAGGGACTCCACGGCAGGGAGGTGGGAAAGAACTGCAGTGGTGAGGGAGGATGCTGGGAAGATGCCCAGACCCAGCAGCTCGTTGCATGGAGAAGACTAAAAAGTCCTTTCTAAATGGGACAGCAGTGGAAACACAGCGGAGAAAAGGGACTTAAACCACTGCCATGCCACCATGTCCCCACTACCCTCTTCCCAGTCCATGTCCTCTCATCCCTAGGAAGGAAAATACCTCTTATTCCCAATTTACAGCTGGGAATCTAAGGAATTAATCACATAAGGCATTTGTGTGAGACAAGGTCGTCCTCTCCTGGAAGGACAAGCCCTGTTCTTTCCCCCAAAGACCCCTTGATCCTCTGCAAGCCTCCAGCATGTGAGGGACTCTGAAACCCAGCGCTTGCACCACGGCTTTGATCCGTTGTCATGGCAGGAATGTTAAATCCTGTGTCCTGCAAAGAACTTGGCACCATCTGGTTACACCGAGTAAGGGGACGATAACGAACCACGAAGGATGCAGCGCTGACGTGGTAACACGGCTTGGCCCCTGAATGATCTCCACAACATTGAATGAGCCTGGTTTTGGGTCCTGTTCACCAGCAATTCCTCCCCCAAGCAGCAAGATTAATGACTGCCCCCCATTTAATTCGTTAGTACTTGCTAATGGAGGCTGCAAGAGCTCAAAAAATGGGATAAAACAGGCAGAGGCATCATTATCACTCTTAAAATTAAACACATTTCTGCTGCAGGAGGCCATGTGTTCGTACCCAAATCTAAGAGGAGCTCAGCATCTCTGATTGCTTTGCAAACGAGCAGGGAAAGGGGGGGGGGGGGAATAAGCAGGGAAAACCAAACCCAAGTGGCTGGGTTTGCTGGCACAGACACAGAGCGCTCGGCGTTGCGGCGCCCGCACCGTGCCGGGAGCACCATGGAGCATCTCCTCTTCTCCCCCGGGGCCTGAGATGCTCCAGACAATCCTGCTCTTCTCCCTCCTGGTTTGCTGCCTTTGCATGTAGCCAACAATCCTCCTTTTATTTCCCGGTGTCTTTTTAATGAGGCAACACGATGCTGTGCTGTTTACCCCTCCTTCTCCTCTACCTGCCTCTCTAATGCTGCTCTAACTTGTGTTCTCCTGGCAGCCAGGCTTTCACAGCCACACGTCCCACGGGAAAACCCTCCAGCTGTGATTTCCCACTTGGAAATCTCTGTTTTACAGCAAGAAAATGGACTTAAACCAGGAGCAGAACAGACAGCGTGAAGCGAGGAGGGGCTTCAAGCACCGACACGGTGAGGATGCTCCTCACTCTTGGGTATCAGGATTGATCCAAGGGGTGGGGTGGGGTCTAAAAGGTCCCTTCTCAACCCTTGTGATTCGCACCCCAGCTCTGCCCAAGTGGGGTGGCAATTTAGAATCAATTTAGAAAAAAATGGATGCAGAGAGGCAGTTCTCTTTCTTCCTTGTCTATGCAGATGGGGCACGTGAACACTGCTGGACCACATGGGTGATCCATGGGTGGGGTGGGGACACTTACTCCTCTGGGAGCGGGCACAGCAGAAGGCGACGATGGTGGCCATCAGCACCAGGAATGCCACGCCGGCCCCCACGGCCACTCCGATGATCACCGCCATGGGCACCGACTCTGCAAGAGGAAGAAGAGGGACCATGAAGCTGGGGTGAAGGTCGGAGAGGTGGCTTCTCCCCCCAGGGACCCACCCCACCTATTGGAAAGCGGCTCAGTGAGGAGCCCGGGGAGGGTTTTGGGGCCGAATGGACCTCCTTCCCCGCTCCCTCGTCCCTGCCCGTGGGACACTGGCCTGCACTGCAATCTGTGCGAGCCCTGACCTCTCTGTGCCTCAGTTTCCCTTGGGAGGGAGAGGGGAGGAGGGAGCCAGCAGAGCGGGTTAGCAACTGCTCTTGATAGCGCCCTGCGGGTTAACAAATATCCCAGAAAGTGCAAAAGAAGACGGAGTGGTCATATTATAGAGAAAGAAATGGCACCAGAGCCATCAGAGGCATCAGAGCTGGGCTCCTGGCGGGGATTTCAGCGAGCAGCTCAGCCAGCAAAGCTGATTGATTTGTGCAGATCCAGGCAGCGGCTTGCGAGGTGCGGGCAGGGTGGGATGTGAAATCCCATTTCTGGTGAGAGGGTCAGAGCCCCAGAGCCTTCTTATCTCCCCGCTCAGTTCCTCCGGTCCCTGAAAGCACAGCTCCTGCTCAATGGCCAGCGTTGGGTTGGTGCCTGCTCCTGGGATTACAGCCAGGAACATCACTCCTACTTGCAGGACACCAGAACTGTGGGTACCACTAATCACTGGGAGGATAAAGCGCATCCCAAAACCCCTCTCTCCAAAAGCAGCCAATATCTGTAGGTCCCCACTCCTGTTTTTCCAAGCACCCCACAGGCTCTTGTGAACCCAGGGTGGCCAGGTGAGCGTGTCCTCACCATCTTCCTGGCCCCCTCCAACACTTGCTTTCTCCTCGGGGCCCTCATCTTGCAATTTAGAATCAATTTAGGAAAAAATGGATGCAGAGAGGTGGTTCTCCTTCTTCCTTGTCTATGCAGGTGGGGCATGTGAATGCTGCTGGACCACATGGGTGATCCAGCTGAGAAGTGATAAAGAAACCATTTCCCACTGGCATGGAGCTGGTGTAGACCACAGATTTCATTCTGGACCTGAGATCACAGACCCTGCCTGTGCCTTTCAGCCTCCCTAAGGGACACGCAGCCCTACTGGTGGAACTGGGGGGGAGCTGTAACTCCACCAGCATCTTCCCTGTGTAGCCAGCAAAAGGTTTCTTCACTGATGTCTCCAGCAGGAGGTACAAAGCCAATTCATGTGACCCTTCAGCAGTGGCTGTGGGGCCTCATGGTGGTAACTCATCGTGGGATTTTTTTTGCTTTCCATGGGGAATATGGGGGGGAAAAGGTGAGGAGACAGGAGCTGGGGGGCCCTGGGAGTGGATTCCTTGATCCCTTGCTGGCTCTTGGCTTTGGGGGAGTGGGATCTGCAATGCAGACCTCAGCGAGAAGCAGGTAGTGATGAAGATGAAGAATCATGCAGGGAACAGGGTGGGGAAAAGTGCCTGGGGCTCTGCTGGGCTGCAAAAAAAACGGTGGCTGCAAAGGAGCAGTGGCTGGGATGGTAAACCCTGTCCTGAAGGCAAGGGTGAGGTGATGAGGAGCAGTTTGCTGGCTATGTGCTGCTCCATCATGAACCCTGCTCTGGAGCAGAGGACGAGGAAGGCATGAGGGCAGCACATCCTGCAGGATCTGCCCAGAATGTCCATCCAGCCCTGCTCTGGCTGCCATGGATCCTGGCTGGCACTCGCCCAGGATGCCAAGACTGGTGTCTGCAAACCACCCTGGAGACTTCTACTTCTCCCTCTTTTTTTTTTAGCCCCATAACAGCACTTCCAAACGTGGCTGTGTGACTCCATCCCCCTCTCAGCAGCCGAGGAGCTGGGGCACAGAAAGGCAGCGTTGCTTTGCAGAGGGGGTCAGTGGCAGAGCAGAGACTGGAGCGCTCCAGCATCCCAGCTTTCCTGAGCCCCTGCCTGCCCTGCCAGAAAGCTGCCAGGAGGAGAACACCGTGTCCTCAGGTGTGGTAATGGCTGGGGACAATTCGCATTCACCGTCAGCTCATGATTTCCATACCTGCTTGAATACCAGCTCCTGATTTCATTTCCGTACCTGTTTGAAAATAAAGCAAGTGTCCACAGCCTTGCACAGCCCAAGAGCCCACGCCCTCTGCTCCTCACGTCCCCGTGAAGGGGATGTCCTCTGCCACCCTACGGCATCCTCAGCCACCCTATGCCTAGGGCAGGGATGTCCCCTGGTGTGGCCTGGCAGGGATGCTGGGATGCGGAGCCGGCTGTGGACTCGGATGCTGCCCGGCCACCCTCCGCCGGGACCAGGGCTCTTCCCACTGACTGGCAGGCGACCTGGAAAAACCACTGGCTCTGTTTGCGTTGGAAGGAGCCCAAGGCTAATTTTAAGGGGTTCATTTAGCTCTGATTTAATCTGGACAGCAGCCTTGCCTATAAATCACGGCTTAATGAGAACAATCCACCTGCCTGCCCTGGCATTTAATAAAACAGAAGAGAACTGGAGGCCCTCCAGGAGCTGAGCATTCCTCACCAAAGCCATCTCCCTCCCTTGCTATCGAGAGCCCCACGAGTGGAAATCCCCTGGGCACCCCTGAGAGTGGCTTGAGGTGCCTTTGAGGCGGAGTGGGTAAGCCCAGCCCTGCAGAACACGTGCTGGGATGGTGGCTGGTGGCTGGGGGGGGGAAGAGTTGCCACCAGCCCAAACGCCTTCACCACCCCAGTATTCACTCCTGTCACCCCGGGGCAGTGGGGTCTGGCAGGAGCAGCCGTTCCTGCTCCTCTAAGGCTATAAATGATCCTCCAGGCTGTGGTGGTGGCATCAGCTTGTGCTACGGGGCAGAGAGCGAGGGGTGAAGGATCAGCTTGTGCCCTCCAGCTTCAGCAGGACAGGCAAAGAGTGGCAACACCCAGCTTTGCAGGGCTTGTCCCACCTCCTGACCACCTCCTCTGCCAGGACACAACCCTACACCGAGTTCACCTGGAGCATTTTCACTGCCCTTCCTAGCTTCCTCTTTGGCATCCCAAGAGCTTTGCTGAGCATCTCCTGTCTTTCGCAGCATCTCCCCACTCTTACAGGTGCTGATCCCCACCACCTCACAGCTCCCACTGGCTCCTCAGCGCTGCCCACCTTGTTCCTTGAGCCGGATGATCTCCGTGTCGGAGCCAAAGCTGTTCCAGGCAGTGCAGTTGTAAATGGTTTGGAAATCAGCCCGGACGATGTTGCTGATGGTCAGTGTGGAGATGACACCCTCATCCGTGCTGACCGTCTCCACCGTGTAGCGCCCAGAGGTCCCAGACTCCAGGACGTTCTCCTTCCAGGACCAAGCCTGCCAAGGAGGAGAGAGGTCAGCCCTGGGGTAGGTTTGCACACCCACGAGGTGCTGCCCATGGGATGTTACTCACAATTCGGTCTGGTGGTGGGGTGCTGCGGATGAAGCACTTGATCTGCCCTTTCTGGCCATGAAGGGCATGCTGCGTCTGGGTGCTGGAGATGATGGGTGGCCCTGCAAGAGAGAGGAGAGGGCTGATGGCATCTCCTACAATACGAGGGATTGGTTTTCTGCAAAGCCCCCCACAAAGCACCAGTGTCTCCCCACCTCTACTCCTACATCCATGGTGTTGGGCCAGTGACCACATCACCCTGTGGTGATCTCCTTGGTGAACCCGGTTTCCAAGAAATGCTTTTGTTTCAGGAGCAAAGGAAGAACCCAGCCCATTTGGTGTTCCTCTTCTGTGCTCTCCCAGATTTGTTAAGCAACCATTCCACTAATTGCTCCTCAGCGAAGGAGGGCAGGAGAGGGGGCAGCTGCTATGTGCAAGCCACCAGAAGTGACCAGCAATCAGCCTGCCCGAGGCAGTGGAGACATTTCTGATGGAAAAATCCTTGGGTTCCCATCAGCTGGGCTCTCCTGTGCCATTCTGATGTTGAAAGAGCCCAGCCTGGCTGGGAAAGCCATGGATGGCCCAAGGCATGCAAGATGAGTTGCTTTAAGCACCAGGTGCTCCTCCTGCTCACCTGCCCTGATCTCTGCTGAACCCAAAGCCAACAGAAGCAAGAGCAGTGTTGGGATCTGTAGGCCAGGCCTAAATAATAAAACAAACCCCAACATCTTTCCATTTCAGTGATTGTATGTTACTTATAAATTCTGGAAGCGCTCCAAGACTGGATGATGCTAGAGAAAAATGGCTTAATAATCATTAAAAGGATCATTTTCCCCAAGGAGAGTGGATTTTAAATGGCACAAACCCCAACGACTTCGGGTTTTATTATTGCTTCAGGAGTTCGGAGTGGAAGGCTTATCATCATGATAATAGCCTCTGACTAAAGACCATTTGTGAGAGGAACATGCCCAGAAATAATAGCGTGAAGTTGCAGCCTTTTCACATTTGGGGCCGCCGTTTGATTCTCCACTCCTCCTGAAAGCTGCCAATCTCTGGCTCGGCACTCAGCGCCCCGTGCGAGACAGCCCACGGGCAGCAAGAAGCCTTTAAACAATGTTGCTATGGATATAAATGATGGAGCTATTGGTCAGGGTTATTTTTAGCATGCTGGTGCCAATTTATTTGCACGGTCCTGGCGGCTCGTACAAAGGAGAAGGTGGCTTGCTGGCTCGGGAGCCTTGGAGGAGCGAAAGGATGGCCTTGACTTCTCCATCCTGTTTTGAGTTCAGCTGAACCTTTCCCCCCCAAACCCACACAGAGTTGGAAATGTGAGTTTGGTTTAACTCCTTGCTTCCTGCAGAAGCCCTGGACTGGTTTGTGGTGCCCGGTATTGCAAGGGACCACCCCAAGGTCCCCATGCACAAGTGGTGGTGGAGATACGCTCCATGGACTCCTCAGTGGGGACACCATGATGTTCTCCTGACCGAGCAGGTCAGCCCTCCTGTGCTCCCAGCTCTCCAGCAGGCTTGTTGGGGTGAATCCCAATCCTGTATCATTCACCCAGGGTTGTCCAGCCCTTCTAACAAAACTTTTCTTGCAGAGCAAGATGGACAGGGATGGCAGTCCCTGCTCAGCAGCCCCTCTCTAGCATTGACAGACCATACCACAGGCAATCCTGCTGTGGGGGTGATCTTGGGGTACTTCTCCTACTGGAATGGGAGCTTCAACCAGGCTTGTGTGCAGCCAGGAGCATCGAGAGGCTTTGACAGGGGCCGTAAATCCAACTTCTGCTGATTTATGATGGCACCAACAGTTCCTCGCTTCTTTCTTGCCTCTGCTGCTCCGGCCCTGCCAAATGCTGCTCATTTGCATAATCCTCCTTCCCATTAACGAGACTCTGAATCATATCTGCTTCCTTTCAGGCTGGTGGCCTTGTGCTCTGGCTTGAAGATGGGCTGCCAACCCCTCTCTGCTGCCGCAGACCCGGGTGGGGAGGGCAGCCAGATCTGATGGCAGCGAGGGCAGGAGGATGCTCTCCCAGCCCAGCATCGTGCTGCCACCATTCCTGACCTTCCTGAGGCAGGATCTCAGGCTGAGCAGAATGAAGATCCTGCAGTCAGGGTCTCAGTGTACCGACCAGTCCGTGCAGTCAGCCTCGACAGACACTTCTAAACGCCTGATTTTACTGTGATGAAACCCAGCCCATGGAGAAAGGCACCTGGTAATACCAAGGCAAATGTATTGCCCTCTGGATTGAAAATCACTTGAAAATATGAAGCGTTCAACTTTCCTCTCAAATTGCAGCGGAAAAAACCTTTCAGCAGAATTCATTAGCTGGATTAGACACACCGTGCCGTGCGCCTGGAGCTGGAGAGCTGCTCCAGAATGGGTTTGGTGGATGTGGGACCTAGGGACGCTGGTTTGGGGCTTGCCCACCTTGGCTTTCCCAGCTTGAAGGGTCACCTTGACCTGGAGGGGTGGGATTCTCTACAACTACCTCAAAGGAGGTTGTAGTGAGGCTGGTGTTGGTCTCTTCTCCCCAATTGCTGATGACAGGACGAGAGGAAATGGCCTCAAGTTCCATCAGGGGAAGGTTAGGTTGGAGATTAGGAAGAAGTTCTTTACTGGGAGGGTGGTTGGGCACTGGAATGGGCTGCCCAGGGAGGTGGTGGAGTCACCGTCCCTGGGGGTGTTCAACAAACGGGTTGATGAAGCACTTGAGGCCATGGTCTGATGGTCTGAAATATGATGGGATAAAGGTTGGACTTGATGACCCTGGAGGTCCCTTCCAACCATAATGATTCTATGATTCTGCCTTGGTGCAGGGTCCAACACCCATGGTGGCGCATCCCAGTGGGTGACCAAACCTCAGGAGCAGATATCCAAGCAGCAGCAGGATGAGATGCTGCAGGCAGTCAGCTCCTGGGAGATGCCCAGAGCCGAGTGGTGAACCTCATGGCACCGGTTTCATTTACTCCCCTGCCAGCTCTGCAAGGTGAAAAACAGCATCGGCACAACCTGCAGAGCTCTTGGGAGGAGCTGCACGCTCCAAACGGCCCCGAGCCTGCCGAGAGCTTTGCTCCACATTGGAGGCAGCTGCGTGCCTGGTAGATGTCAGGAAAGGAGCAGGTTCTTTCTTTGCACTAATTTGTTGCTTTGTTTTCTGTGAGCTACTTTAATTGTAATTAAAACCCAGCAGCCGCCGGGGAAGGAGCGTGCAGGCGCCGAGAAGCTGACTCAAAGGCAAGGGAGTGGTTGGTTTTCAGTCCCCTGCTGCGTTGCCCTTGGCTTCCCTTTCTAGCATTACCTGCATTTAAAATTAACACTTGCCTGTGCTGCTTCCCTGCTTATTTTCTTCCCTTTCTGAGGGCGAGTGGAGACTGAAGCCTGCTGGTTTGTCACACAGGTGAGAGACAATGCAAAACTCACACCCTGTTCATGCCATCTGCAGCCTGCCTGGCTCTTTCCCTTCCACATTTGGGCTGAAATTCATTATCGGCTGCTGTGGGGTCCTGGCCAGGTCATTATTAAACTCTGGAGTGCTTCCCAGCTCCCGGGTGAGGGTCCAGGCCACATCCGTGCCCCGTGAAGCCGTGGAGGAGCCATGCAGCAGTGCTGCCTCTCACAGGCATCCTCACGTGGGACTGAGACAGTGATTAGGCTGCCAGTCTTGGATCCAGGCTCAACTCCCAGCTCTCTGGCTGTACAACAGAGACAACAGTGCTCTCTCCGACCTTGCAAGGGTTTTGCAAGATAAATCTATTAAAGATTTAAAGGAGCCAGCTCCCAACTACTCAATAAACCCCTGTTGATAATAAGGGACCGAGCGGGTCTTCAATAATGTTGGGGTTTTTTGCTTTAACCCATGCATCTCCAGGCAAACAGATGCTGCGGGTGGGATTTGCTCTGAAAGCAAGTATCTGAAGGGGATAATTGGGCAAAGCCGAGCTGTCAGAGCCAGAGGAGCCAAGCGAGGAGATGGCAGGACAGAATGGGGATGGGAAAGCAAGAGGTACCGTTGACGGTGAGCGTCACCTCCCGCTCCCCCGCGCCCACCCGTGGCACCACGGCTCGGCACACGTATTTCCCAGCATCTTCCTGCCGCACCGACTTCAGGGTCAGCTTGTTCTCATTGCTCAGGACCTGGAAAAGAGGAGGGGGTTGCTTTCAGGAGGAGGTGATGTGAAGTAGATGTGAGTTACAAACTCCAGGGCAGCCCGGAGGAAACAAAGCGGATGAGGTTGAGGTCTTCACTCCATGCTGTTGACCAAGAAATAGAGAAACAACCCGGTTTGGGGGAGGGGAAACACAAGTCCTGTTCCTATTCAGTTGAATTTTTACAAACATCAATTTTGCAGGAAGTTTAAGACACGAGAGAAAACTGACTCGGGAATTTCAAACCCAGGAGTGGTGGGAGACCAACCCAGAGAGTCTGGATATCCTGGGAAACCTCAGCTGCTCTTGGCCAGCCCTCCCTAGAGACCGGCTGCAATGTGGCTGTCGGCCACGCTGCCCTCCTGCCCTAGCAATTAGCAGCTTTATTAAACCTTGAAAATTGCTGAAGCAGAGGGACGTGGCTGAGGCTGTCAGCAGAATCCCAGCACTGATGGTGTTTAAAAAAAAAAGTGGCAGGTCTAAAACAAACAGTGGCTTTCGGAGCAATGCCTTTCCCTCCTGGAAATGGGTACCTGGGGGCTAATTCCTCCTGCTTGCCCCTGTTTCCCTGCCCCTGGACTTTGCAAGCTGGGGCCAGCCCATCCCCTCTCCTTCTTTCTATCACCCTCTGGCTCGGTGAGCCCTCTGGTTGCTGCTCCCACAGCGTTTGCCTCCGGGAATTACCACTCACAGAAAGTCCTAAGCGGTGGTTGGACATGGATCTGGGTCTCCCCGTAGCGAGAAGATGGGGGACTCCCCCTAACCTGGCATGAGGCAGAGGCACAGAGCTCCAAATCCCTTTTAAACCCACTGTTTTAGCATAGATTACAAAGATTTCCATGCAAATGCCCTCTCTTCAGTCTCTGATTTGTTTCCTTCTGGGAAAGCAGGAGGAAAGGCACTCCAGTGGCTTCAGGAAAATGGAATAGCAGTTTACAGCGTGAGAGCATTGCCTCTAATGATAACAACCCTGAGAAACAGCAACTGCAGCTGCGGGATGGGAAACCACCCAGGGATTATTGACCCACTGGGATTCCTCAGCTGATTCGAGCTCTCCCAGGTCTGTAACTGCTTCCCAGGAGATGGTCTGCACTCAGGTTTTTACTATTTGGAAAAAACACCCCAGCAGTTAATGCCTCGATGTCCACTCTCCTCCTTGGTCCGTGCCTGAGGAGGAGATGCTCAGCCCATCCATCTCACTCCCCCGTGAGTTCAGCTCTCCAAGAACACCTCATCTTGACTTTGGGATGCATCTGCCCATGCAAAGCTGAGAGATGCTTCTCAAACCCAAACCTGCACCTGCCTTCCGGATGAGTTTCACGTCTCAGCCCTCCTTTAGCTCCTTAGCAAGGCTTTGCTCAGCCCTCCCGTCTGTAAAGAGGGGATCAGAGTATCTCACACCTCCCCGGGCTGACTAAGACCTGATTAATATTTGCAAAGCTCCTTATGCTTCTCAGGACAAAAGAACCCTGGGGAAGTCTCCTGGGCTGGATGTGGAAGGTGGCTTTGCTAGGACCTGATAGGGCAGGGTCAGACAACCGTGGCACTGATTTTCAGGAGTCTGGTTTTCCCTTTGCCTCTCCCAGACAGGACTCCAGCCTGACTTTCCAGCCTGGCTTTCCAGCCTGCCATCCAAACTCCTCCTGGATTCACACCCAAAACGTCACCAAGGCAATAAAGCCTTTACCTGCTTAATGCACTTCTCTGGACAAACTGGGGACACTCATCGCAGACCTAGGAACCATTGTTCTGCAATGCCACGTTGTCCCCTGCATCTGGAGGTCCAGAATTTGTCCAGCCAGGAGCTTCCATCCCATAGGCATGGGCTTTGCTCACGGGGAGCATCATGCAGCACCTCATGCCCTGAATGTGCCATTCCCCAGGGATTCTTACCACGCCTGAGCCTCGCTTCATCCAGACGATGGTGAGAGATGGGTTCCCAGTCCAGGCACAGTTGAAGACTGCATCTGAGCCCAGGTCAACGAGGAGGGACTGAGGTTCTGTCGCCATCCTGGGACCAACTGCACAGAGGAGACCGGAGTTACTCCCAGTGATGGGCTGTGTCAACCAGAAACCCTCAAACCAAAGAGGTCACTGTGTCAGAGGAAGCAGTGGTAGGTCTTCATGAGTCACAGCCATGTAAGACCCCCAGATAAAGAAGAGAACCTGAGATGGGTGCCTGCTGCAACCCCAGAGTGAGCAGCTCCCTGATGACCACCACCATGAGCTGTGTGCTCCTAAGGCAGGAGGAAATCGTGGGTCCCACCACCACAGCATTTACAAAGCTGGAGCTGCAAGAGAGCCCAGTGAGTCCTGGTCACCCTGGGCATGTCAGATCTTGCCATGTCCCCTTCCGTTAATCTTCAGCTCTGCTGGCCCTGCTCAGCCCTGGGAAGCCAGTCTCAAGCTGACAGATCACTTACAGTATACGTCCACAGTCCTGCTGATGTTTGTGCTGCCCAGTGCATTGGTGACCTCGCAGGAGACGGGCTCGAAGAAGAAGGTGTGGTCCACAATGGTTTCATAGAAGTCACCAGATGCTTCCTTTATAACCTGGCCTTTTTTTGCCCACCTGTGGAAGAAGAAAGAGCAGCACCATTTAGATGTGTGTGATGGTGGAGACTCACTCACATTGTCCACATCCCCATGGAGGTAGGGATTACAATCACAGGGTTTGGAGGTGTCACCAAAGCAATGTCCAACTTTTCCAAAATAACCCGAAATTGCCATTTTCCTATGAAAACCTCACTGGAAATGTGTCTCATTCCCTGGGACTGTGGGGCATGGGTGGGAGACGTCAGTGATAGGAGGACATGGAGAGCCTCCACTGATGGGGAACCGCAGGGACAGGAGAGAAGTCCCTTGCCAACCAACACTGCTGATCCTTCCACCTCAAAACCACTGAAAACCTTTTCAGCTTCTCCCCACTTTCACTCTTTTCTTCTTCTTTTATTTTTTTTTCCCAATCAAGGATAACTTTGTCCCTCTGAGGCAGCTGAAATAACATTACCCTGAAAAGCCAAGCTGGCATTTGCAACACTGCAACTTGCAAATTGTCTTGGAGAACAAGCTGTCAACTCAGCACTTGAATTAAGCCGCTGTTTGCCAAACAATGAGCAAATGTGACCTGGTGGGGCACCATCTGGCAACCTGCCACTCCAGAGTTGGGTGGGAGAGAGAGGAGACTCTGTCAGGCGGCGTAAAAACTCCAGCCACTCTTGGAGGGAAGGGAAAGAAAAGCACAGGCAGCAGCCAGGGGAAACAAATAATAATCCTCCCAAAACAACTGACAGGTGATTGAGAGGGAAGAGGAATTCCCTTGAGGAACCTCTGCCCCTGCCCTCCTCTTGGGTTGGGGAATGATGCAGGTGCTGGGAGCTGGACTCTCCCCATCAGGCTCCAGAGGGATGAGCCATGGATGCTGCTTCCCCCATGGGGTCCATGGGGTGGTTTTGGGGGAGCTGTCCCCTTCAAGGCAACAGCACCTGCTCATGGTCCTCCTATGGGTCTCCTGCTCGCCTCTGCTTGTCCCCACCACTCTGCTATGGGTTCTCCTTGTTTAATGCCAGACTCACGCTGCCCCAGAAGCAACCAAGGACAACTGGGGCTGCAGCAAACTCATACAGAGGGTCTGTAGGCACAGACGGCTTCCCCAAGCCCTCCATGGGGCTGCTCTGACAGTGCTGTGAGAGCAAATTCCCCTGGCGCCTGCTAATGTGAACCTAATTGAATGAGGACAGCTGACCTGCAAGGCTTCACCCACCATCTGATGACACCAGCATTTTGAAAGAGATGCATTAGTGGGACAGATGTGAGCTGATTTGTATGCACTTATCCATGCTCTCCTTTCATTTATCTTCGCACCTCTAACAGATGCTGACTGGCCACTTCAGTCTCCCTGAGCTCCCCCTTCAATAATTAATCAGAAGATGCTGCTTTTATTTCTAGGGCTTCGTCTGTTAATGAGGGAGGATCCTCAGATAGAAAAACCAGCCCACGCGGCACCTTCCAGGTGCTGCTCCGAACGCTTGGCTGCTCAGTGATGCTTTGGTGATGCTGTTCTCCTTCCCAAGGGAACTGCAACCCAAGCGAGCGGGGTCAGGAGAGGTCGGCCAGCCAAGCTGAGCTCAGCATCACACTCCTGATCCCTCCTGATGGGATCTGCCCTGCCCTGACGTGTCTCAGCCACAAGAAGGACTCTTGGCCATCGCTTGTCCCTTGCGGATGCTCCTCCTCCCCAGGCTCTGGCAGGAGAGAGCTGCAGGGATCTGCCAGATCCCCTATAACTCATCTCTTCAGCTTTGCACAGGGTGTGGGGTGGAGAAGAGACACGTCCTCATTTCCCCCTAGTCCAAAAGCCACACCTCAGCAGAAGAAAGCAAGTAGAAAGGAAGGCAGAAACCTCCAGGGACCTCCAGAAACCTCCAGGGACAGGAAAACTTCAGCTGGTGAACCTGGAAATACTCCATGCTTTTTTGTCAGGAGTATTTCTGCTCCGTTAAGCTCCTTTACAACTTTGTCCCTGCAGAGGCTCCCAGCCACGAGCAAATTCCCAGCCTCTGAAGGGTCTTGTTCTGTCCTGTTTGAGGTGCTCAAAGGAGACACCTGAAGCAGTCAATGGGATGGGGCGAGTGCGGCACCAAACCCATGGGGGAATCCTGTGCCTGGCATTTTCCTGGTTCTTTTGCACAAAACTACCTTTCCTGCTCTGCAAAGGACAAGGAGGAGGTTTCAAGATGAGGAGGAAAGTGACCAGTGAGCTCCATGAGTTATGTCCTCGCAGCCTGCCTGCAGATCCCCCTCCCAGAAGAGACACGGAGGGCACCAGGGCTTGGGAACCAGATGAAGTGGCCAGTGGTAGGCTGGAGCTGGGCAGACTCCAAGCAAGATCCTCCTGGACATTGCAAAAGAAGCCAAAACAGAGGGCAAGGTTTCCAGGAGGTGCCTGACTTTGCAGCAGCCTGAGACACCCACTGACAACCATGGCACAGTGCTTTATGTCTTTGTCCAAAACCACATTTCCCAAGCTCGGAGATGTGTCACAACCAGCAACTTTCTGTGCTTCAGCAGAGATCAAGGCCCTTGCTCTGGTTTTCCAAGGCTCAGCACTGCTAAATCAATGTGGCCCAACAAGCAGTATGGATCTTTTATAATGTCAGATTGGTTTTTAATAATGACAGCTGATAACCCTCTTGTAAAACTTCCCGTGACGTGCTCATGGACAGCCAGAGGCAAGTTCCTCCTGTTTCTAACTAAGATGTCTTATACACCTAATAAGCTTTCAGTGATCACTTAATAAAGAGAATCTGGGTGATATGGAACCACCTGGTCCCACCATCCTTGAGATCAGGGGCTTCTTGCATTAATATAGTTACCTTGAAGGTATTTATAGATTGAAAACTTGTCACCCCGGGTCTTTTCCAGAATATATGAATTTATCTCCTTTACTCTCTCCTCATATGACACAGCCACTAACTCCCTTGGCTTTTTTTGAAGGTGTTTTTCTTCCTAAGCCAACCCCTGTTGATGGGGCTGTAGGGATGGGTCTGTGCAGGAGGAGCTGCCCCAGAAGAAGGGCAAGGGTCTGCCCTTGGGGATCCTGTCCAAAGAACCTCTTCCCATGATTTCTCTGGGCTCACCATGCTGCAGGGAAAGACTCAAAGGTTGGCATGGCAGAGGGGACACCACAGGTCCTTGTCCCACCTGCCCTGTGCTCCTTGGGTGGTCCCCACAGGCTGACAGCAGCAGCATCCCTGTAAGATGCCTTCACTGCTCCCTCTTTACCACCCACAAGCACTTCTTGGGGACCCAGCTCCAAATTTATGAAGCTCCTCATCAGGCCACAACTCTTTCCAGCATCTCCCAGTGGTGCAGAAACAACTGGGGAGCATCACTTGCACCCACCCCACGGTGCAGGGGTGCTGGGGCTCTCTGACCTCTGTAATGTCCCATTGAACACTACTTAAGTCCACACTGTGGGCTCTGTGGACCCTTGCTAAGGAGGTTTTTTTGTCCAGACCTCCCAGCAGATTGGCTGCTCTGACAGCATGTAACCCACTGGAAGTAAAGTGTGGCATCATTTTTAATTAACAGTGCAAAATAAAGCAGTTGCTTGCCATGTAAACTGTGTTTACTGAGAATGACTTAGAATAGATAAATATTTTCTTGGACGCATTTTAATTGCTTAATAAAAGTATCAAGAACGCCCACAAATACCTTAAAAAAAATATGCATGGCTCAGGGAATGAATTAATTAACATTTCATTCCCAGGAATGGCTATTCATTGCTACAAACTGCTTCGAGAATGGGTTTTGTTGCTTTATTGCCAGCAGTACCTGTAATTCCTACTGCCATAATGTGGCAGTCCCCTCTTGTCCTCAGCTGAGAGACATCCCCACGTGTGATGGCTGCTGGTGGGATGCTGAGAGCACCACCACTGCCCCAGGATCACTGACACCCTCCAAGGGGAGGAGCTGATGGAGAAGGATGGGTTTTTTTGTGGATGATGTGCTGGCATCACTCAGAGGTCCAGGACAGGCTCGTGCCAGCAGCTCTGCACTTGCAGAGCACCTCCCGTGAGTGACAATCTTGGGAGAAATGATTGAGTGAGCAACAGTGTCACGCTGCCCCCCTGTACAGCTCCAGCGTGATGCATGGCACAAATTATTTCTTTATTAAGAGTAAATTTCCATAATGGTGATCTATGGGGTTGTTCCTCTCCTCCTGCCTGCTCCCTCCCTAATGAAGACGTGTGGGCTCCGCGTGTACGGCTGCCGCCCTCCCTCCGTGTGGGTTCATTTATCTGCCAGCGCAGGCAATAGGTAATCTCTCCACCATCTAAATTGCAAGGCTGGGCCTTCCAGTTTGGGGTTTAATCAAGTCCAGGAAGGCAGAGCCCTGAGCAAAGGCTGAGGGAGCTGGGGCTCTTTAGCTTGGAGAAAAGGAGACTGAGGGGGGCCCTCATCCATGGTTACAAATATGTAAAGGGTGAGGGGCAGGACGATGGAGCCAAGCTTTTGTCAGTAATGACTAATGATAGGACAAGGGGCAATGGATGCAAACTGGAGCCCAGGAGGTTCCATGTGAATCTCAGGAAGAACTTCTTTCCTGTGAGAGTGCCAGAGCACTGGACCAGGCTGCCCAGAGAGGTTGTGGAGTCTCCTTGGCTGGAGACATTCAAACCCCACCTGGATGCGTTCCTGTGTGATGGACTCTAGGTGACCCTGCTCTGGCAGGGGGGTTGGACTGGATGAGCTTTCGAGGTCCCTTCCAACCCCTAGGATTCTGGGATTCTGGGATTCTGTGAAAGCACTGAGCAGCCTTGCTGATGGTTTGGCCAGTCCTGGAGAACGCGGGCTGGGACAGACAACAGTACCCACCATCCTCAAGAAAAGGCTCCACCCCAAACCCCATCCATGCATGGATGCTGCAGCCATGGCCTCTTCCCAAACTCCTCTATCCCTGACATGGGCATCTCAGCTCCACCACAAAATCAACCCCAGGTCCTAATGGTGGAGATGCTGCCCCTCGGAGCGGAGCTGCCAACTTTCCTTACGTCCCTCTTCCCACTAGCTTTTCCCATGTGGCTTTTCCTTAGAAACAAATAAACAGTAAGAAAGATTGCAACCTTTTCCCGAATTTCAGGAGTTCAGATTTGAATCCCAGACAGGGACATGTTTGGTGTCTGATTGTGCTCGCTGTGATGCACCAGTTGCCTCTACTGGAGTTTGATTGTTTTTAAACACTCTGGGGTTTTGATGATGATAATAATAACACCTCGCTGTGCAGAAGGAACCTCAGGCTTGATTTCCCATCTCATCTCTGCTCTGGTGTTCCCCCTCCTGCCAATCCAGGAGGCCTGATTGCTCATCACACTGCAGGCTTTAAGGGAGGTGCCTGTCTTTGGATCTTCTCCTTGCCATCAGGAGGTCTCAGGAGTGGGAAAAATCAGTGAGGGGCTACTCAGAGCTCCCAGAACCATGCCTGAAGATGTGCAACCAGAGCTCAGCTCTTCAGAGAGCATCTGGGTACCAGAGCTGAGATGGGTAGAACACCCCAGGGCTGCCTATAGCACGGGAGAAATCAAGGTGAGAAGGTTTTGCTTTCCCAGATGGCACAATTAAAGCCGTGTCACCAGCACAGCCTGTACAAGGTGGTTCATTTTGGTGAGAAAACGATCAAAATAGCACAGTGATCAGAACAAATTGGCCACGGAAACGGAGGACAAGAAGTAAACAAAGCTGTTAACTTGTCAATGACTCGACTGATCAACCGTTGTAAAGAGTTTAAGCTGCCTGATGAGCCGTGGAGATAATCAATGGTGTAAAGCTATGCACCGCAGCCCCAGGACCCAGCACCACCGGGGTTTGCAGCTGGAGCTGCAGAAGATCCAGCTGGGATCATGCTGCTGGAGGTGGCCACTGACCCCATGGGTGGCTTGGCCGGAGCAGAGTGAGAAATAATTCCTGCCCAGAGAACCTGCATCCCACCCCATGTCCTGGCTGCTGCTCGGTGCAGACTGTAGAGAATCACAGAAATTGGGGTTTGTCCACCCCACCGTGCTCCCTGGCTCCCCCCCCAGGACAAGGAGCTCGTAGGGCTGCACATCCATCCCCTCTGGAAGGAAACCAGAGGTGCTCTGATGGAAAAGCTATTCCTATTTCAAAGAAGTGCAAAACTCTGTGGGCTGGGTGACTCCTTCTGCAAACCGAGCTGGTTTTTGGACAGATCAAACCAAAATGCAGACGCTTTAGACCTGGTGCTCTTCTAATCCTGCTGTTTAAAATCCCCCTTCCTCCTCCAGCCCCTCACACAAGGCGGCAGTGGCACCAATGCTGCCCCCATAAATCCCTCTTTTGCTGCTTCTCTTGCCATGATGGATACTTTTCCTCTCCTCTCCTTTCATAAGTCCACCCTTTTTCGCCATCCTCTCCTCAAATCCTCAGCCCCGTTAAAAAAAATGCATATGAAAATTGTACTTTATCCTCCACAATAAATCACTGATGTTAAATTCCGGATTTTTCTAGGCACAGAGGAAGTTTCAAACCACTGAAGAAGCAGGCTACAACAGCCAGCTGCCAAAACTGCTTATCCCGGGGAAAAGCTGGGGATGTGAGTCACGCCTTAGTCCTGGATGAGTTTGGAGGTGTCACCTCTCCCGTGGAGATCTCACTCCTTCGGCAGCGATGCTGCATTTCATTTCTCCCACCTACATCATCTTGACTTATCCCACCACAAAATAGACATGACTAATAGCTTAACCATTATTTCTTGTGTGGGCTGGATAATCCAATTTCATCATGTGGTTTGTGTTTCCTCAAATCATTTAACTGGATTAGTCCTTTCCGGGGTCTTCCAACCCCACTCCACCCCCAGAGCAGAATTTCTTTAGCCAGATTTATAGTTGAGGCTTTTCAAAGGTTTTTCTCTTTCTTGGCTGATTCCTAAAGGTCCTCCGAGATTTTGACCTGAGCTTGATTTTGGGATGTATTCAAGGGCTTTGTGGTTTGATCTCAGCAGTGGCATGGAGAGAGGAGACAGACCATGGGACAGGTTTCTAGAAACTCTTCAAGGAGGCCTTGGACGTGCCAAACAGCCAGGTGATGCTCCCTGCTTTGGACACTGTGCCCACCAGCCCAAGCCAGCTCCCTCTGACTCTCCAGCCCCAGCTTTAAGCAAACACCCCCCTAAAGCCCTTCCTTCTCCATGACAGCCACTGTTGACATCCCACCCTTCAGGCTCCCTTTTTAGGCTCTGTCTGTCTGGATTTTGGCACCTCCTCAGGTTGGTGTGAGGCACAGCTCCTTCTCTGGCAGGTTCCTGGGCTGGTCCTGCCAGAACAGTTAATTATTCTGGGCTGAACTGTGTCTTGATCAAACAATTCAAGTTAGGATTATCAACAGTGGCAACTGTGCTCGCAGGCGTGCACCCCAGGTGAAGACTGCTTGAGTCCTAATTTTGTGGGAATCATCTTGCAGAAGATGCCAAGGGCAGCTATTTCTCTGTAAGCCAACACGGGTTCCTGCTGGCTGAACTGTGAGTAACTTGGGGATCTGGCAATTCATCAGGAGGAGTAAGAAATGATGTCTCCAGAAATGCATTCCCAATGCAAAAATACAGGCAATGCATGGATGGAGAAGCAGAATAAAGTTACAAGTTCACCAAAAGATTTGCTCACCTTTTCATTACGAAATTCAACCACCCACCCATCCCTCCCTCCATCCATCTCCAAACTTATGCTCAAGGCACTGTTCTTGGCCAAGCCTCTTGAATCCCCATAGACCACTCTGGTGGCACCACAGTTCTTCTCAACCACGTCAAGTGGAAACAATCAAACCTGGCTGTATACTGGTACAACAGCCTGACCCGTAAGAGCTTCATAATTATCTATCCAATTCTGTATAAACCAGCAAGAAACAGCACTTTTTTTTAAAAAAAAAGTCATCTCCAAAAGTAAAAGCCATTAAGTCCTTAATTACACACTTCAATAGCAAAGCTGAGCTGAGCACGAAGCATCCTTGATGCTTTACAGACAAATGGCCACCTAATCCAGAGCCAACAGCTCGTGTTCTGCCTTCGCTCTTGGATTTGCCAACAGTTTCCAGAGTTCGAATAGGAACCCAAATCCAAGGATAATTTCAGGACCTGAAGTTAACAACGTGAGTCCATGAAACTGGATGAGGCCAGAATCCCTTTTGGGTCCTTCTGGGATGGGCTTTGCAAGGCTCGGTGCTATCTGCACCCAAAAACCACACCAGGACAACTCCCACAGCCCATACATGGCAGGATGAGCCCTCTGACCACCACTGTCCAGGACCAGCCATGTGCACAAGGGAAGGTATCAGGACACGTGTTCCTGGGGGGCCAGCAGGACCCAGTGGGTTTATTTTGGGATGTCAGCATCCACGGGGTGTTCTCACACTCCTGCCGTGCACATTGCCCTACATTTTGTAGCTATGCTTTTAAACAGAGACATTTCCAAGGCCACTGCTTGGGGAATTAGTCAAATGAACAAGAAACCGACTGCAATCATCAAATCATCACAGGTTTATGGGAGCAGAGATGGTGATAGTAGATGCTAACAGCTTCATCCTCCACTTAAACCCCCCTTCAACTCCTGAGAACTGCACTGAAGGAGCAAAGAGTGACTCAAGAGGTGAGTGCAACCCCTGTCCCCATCCCTGCTCCTCCTGCCTCATCATTCACACCTTGCTCATCCCTGGCCACCTTCTCCACCCTCTGCCATGAAAGCAGAAAAACCTCAAGCAGACCTGAAGGCCTCTTAAATCAACGCCTTTTCCAACTCGGAAGCTGCAAGAGGATTCATTATTTATATCGCAGAAACACAAAAGCTTAGCATATTTTAAGCTGTCTGAAATGACTTCAAGGCAACTCTCCCTCTTTCTTCTTTTTTCTTCTCTTAACAAAGCACATTGAGATGTCTCCGAATCGAATGGCAGGAGGAAACTCTTTTTCTTCCAAAAGAGAAAATAAAATGGAGGGATTGAAGGAGAGAAAGGGAAAAACTCTGTGATCCAGCTTGGGATCACCAAGGAACACCCATCAGGGGATGATCCCCGTGAGATGCTGGCATAACCCTTGGACAGACTCTTTACTGATGTTGTGTGGAGGTCGTGGCAGCAGGGGAAGGGTAGGAGGCATCTCTGCTGCTTCACCAGCACCAGCACACCCGGCCGTATCCTTCAGAGGCAGCAGGAGAGGAGGTGCTGAGTGCTGGTGTCTTTTTTTTTTCCCCCTTCTCCCTCTTTTTACATTTTCAGTTTAGTCACAGCATCTCTAATTTCCTTAGATCTGAAGCCACCTCGTGAGACTGGAAGGGAACGATACAGAAGAAAGATGAGGGGAAAAAAAACGCCAGTAATCTTGTAAAAGTCAGTTTTGAAAAATCAATTTTCTTGTGTGACAAGATTTGCTTAAGGCTTTTCGTTCTGTGAAATCAGCCCATCATCCTGCGGGAACGCATGAAGGAAGTGGCAAGTGTGGTTTGGAATAACTCAGATTAAAGACTGCTAAATTAGGCTTGAGGAGCTGCCACCACTCCTTGCAAAGGGAGAGGAGCTCTGGCCAGAGGAGCCGAGGATGCTCCCTTCCCAGTCACCTTCCCAGTCACCTGGAGCCCGTCTTGAAGGAGAGGTGACCAAAGTGGCTGGGAAAAACACAACCCTCAGATCTCTCCGAACCCTATGGATGCTGAAAAGAAGTGTCAGCAGCTTTGCTTGGTAGCAAACCATAAGGTCTTTGCTAGCACCTGGAGATTTGGGTGCAAAGTTTGCTCTGGAGACAAGTTTACTCCAACAGCAGGAACCTGCAGTGCATGAGAGCAAAGCCTTGAAGACTGTTAAAGCCTCATGAGGATGCAAACTCCTGCCTAGGTCCTGGCTGGGATGGGGATGACCATGACCATGGTGCACCCCGTGTTTCAGTGAGCCCTCCTGAAACCCCTTCCCTGGAGAGGCTCCATCCAGCACAGCAGTTTGGGCTGGCTGCTTCACAACTCATTTAATTTAGTACCTTTAATCCTTTCTACAGCTCAAGAGCTCAAAGCACTTTCCTTTCCCCCCCTTTTTTTTCCCCTTTCCAGCCATCAGGCTCTCCCTAATTAGTTGGAGCTGCCTCTGATCATCTCCCATCTTCAAAGGGAATGGGGACAAACACCTCCCTTGCTCCCATTGCCTCGAGAAGCCAGGTAAGGGGAAGACAAACCTCCCCATCCCCACCCCTCCATGAGGCTCTTCCAACCTCATCTTCCAGCCCCACCTGGAGCCACGTGCCTTGGCTGAGTTCCCCTGACACCCTGGCCTTGCTTCCCAGATCCAGGGATATCCGTGCCTTTTATTTCTTTCCTTTTGCTGCTAAAGCATGCCTTTGCCTCTCCGCCTGCCACCCAGCCACACTTCTCTCCCTGTCAGAGGGAGCTGGCAGATGGGGCTGATGCATCACGAAGGAGATCTGAAGAATTAATTTCCCGTTAGGTCTTTTTTTCTCCTCTCCCCAGCTTTCATTTTCACTTCAGAGCAAAGGTCCAGTTGTCTGGGAGGAAGCTACAAAGACAAACCTGGGCAGGGAAACAGAGATAGTCAGGAAAAATGTTACAGTGCTGATAACTTGAGACCTCTGTGTGCTTTGCATTCATTTCAACTCCCGCTTTAGCCGCATTTTGCTGTGTCTATAAATTAGATTTATTCCATTGCTGCTGTGAAAAGCCTGTGGGCCCCTTCCCTGCTCCAGCTCCTCTTGCCTCCCTTGCTGAGTCGGGCTGTGGGAGGCAGTGGGAGAGGTGACAGCCCTGCTGAGGGACAGCATATGGACTCACAGCGTCCCACCACTGGACAGACGGCAGCCTCGGCCATCAGAGGAGGAGGGAGCAGATGGGAGCAGGGGGGAGAAAGGCAGAAAAACCAAGGAGAGCCAGCACACTGGTGTAAGGGAGCAGTTCCCTCAGCTGGACTGAAGCAGGGAGATGGTTTGGGAGGGAGAAGATCCTACGCGTGCCAAGAAATGGCTGCAAAACCAGAGTGACCATTCCACCTGAAGATACTGAGCTACCTGGACCAGACATCTGGTGAGCTGCTCCCCCACCATCTCTCTGCAGCCTCCTCGTCAGCAGGGCCCCCTGAGACTCTGTAAGACTGTGTGGGGCTGCCCCAGGTCCCCTCAAAGTCCCCAGTGGAGATGTCTGGGTATTTTTCCCCTGACACTGAGCCTGGTAGATGTGGGAGGTTGAACCCATGCACCCATGGACTTCACATCTCATGGATGTGGGAGGGTGAACCCATGCACCCAGAGACTTCACATCTCAAGGATCTGGGAGAGCGAGCCCATGCGCCCATGGACTTCTTCACATCTCGTCTGCTCTGCAGTGTGTTCTGAACCCCTGACAGTTCCTTTTAAATATTAATTGAGATGTGATTGTCATTTAATAGGAGTTTAATATTGCAGATCCCCCTTCCTTGGCAGATACTGCCTGAGAGACAAAAAAATGTGCCGATTAGGTCTCCGTGATCAGAAGCTCCAGGAGATGCCGGGTGCAGGAGGGATGTTCACTTTTATTCTGGGCCTTTCATGAACGGGCAGAAGAAAGTAAGCAACGTACCAAACACGCTGACTCCCAGAAGTCATTTTTTAAAGCCATCTGAATTTCATATTAAAATATATTCAGGTCTTATAGCACCAGAACAGGGGAAACGGCCACCACTGTGGCTCGGCTGCAGGCAGCACCCATTAAATGGATCATTTGCTACTTCTCTGTCAAAAGTTGCCAATGAAATGCATCTCCCTGAACATCTGCATCAGCTTCCCATGATCCAATAGGCCCTTCTGGCCTTTACAGCCTGTGGATCTGGGAATGTATCCTGCATCGGAGGCAGGGACAACGTTGGTGCCATGGAAGAGCATTAAGCTTCAAATACACACATTGTTGTGCACATCAGAGCCAAACTGACCAAGTGAAGGAGCTCTGGAAAAGAGAGAGATCTGCTCCCAGTGCCTGGGGTGATTTCTCCTTCTGCTCAATGATCCTGGCAGCAGGAAACAATTCCTGGGACAACAGCAAGAGGTCACTTCTTTCTGTTTTCCCCGCAGAAGAGCAGAGGGAGGTGAGGGCACTGTCTCCCATCAGGTTCATTCAAGCCCCATCACCTTTAAAAGAACCTCTTTAAGAAGCAACTGAGTTTGGAATAACATATGGTGAGTGACAGCATGCTGTTGGTTCAACAAGAAGGTCTTCTACAGACTGGAGCTCACTGAGTGAACAACCAACCTACGTTCCCACAGCAAGCTGAGCCATGCCGTGTGTGGGGCTGAGGATGGAGGGATGTTGTGGGCTGGCTCCGAGCTCCAGGGATCCAGGAAGCTGCATTCCATCAAGCTGGTTGATGCTGGAAGATCTTCAGCTTCAGCCCAGCAGGTGCAGGACCACACAAAATGCAATCCCCCTTATGCCATAGGATGGGGAAGAAGCAGTGCAGCACCATCCCCTGGGTGGCTGTTAAATAAATGCTTCCCAGCTCCTCCTGATCTCAGCTGAATCTTCTGCCCTGGCCCACACAACAATGGAGAGCTGTGTGTGTTGTCTGCAGATGCCTCACAGCAGCTGGGAACGGATAGCTCTCTCTTTCCACCTACGTCTGTTTGTCTGTCCATCAGCCCCACACCTTGTTTTGGAAGCTCAGTGGTCCCCAGAGCTGCAGCTGATGCTGGAGGCTGGCTCAGAATGTCCCCCCGCTTCTGTGACTGCAAAGATAACATGATTTGCAAAGGTCTCTGCTAGCCTGGGGGGTGAGAGCACTGTCTCAATGCCCAAGAGTGAGATATGTGTTATTGCCCTGCCTGTACCAACTCCCCATCGCTCTGCAGAAATAATCACCATCAGAGGAGCCCAAAAGGCTGAGGGACTCTGCCTCCTGCAATATTAAACTTGCCCATTTTCTTCTGCCACTTTAAAGATTCTCTTTCTTACTGCGAGTAATAAATAATAACAGCAAAAAAACACCCCACAGACACACAACAGACATCAAAAGCCACGAGAAGATTGGTAAATAGAGAGATCTGAAGTGAGCAAAGAGGAGGTTGGTTGTGAGTCGGTTCACGTAGCCCCGACTTCTGTTGCTTCCCATTAATTTCCCCCGCCATCGCAGGTGGCAGAACCACGGCGACAGCTAATTACTCTCTCCTGCTTTCCCTTTCTTGCCCGTTTGCTTGCAGCAAAAGCAAGTCAGTAAATTCCCAAATTCCCCCTCCCTTTCTCCCCATCCCAGAATTGTCCACCGAGAGGCAGAGGTGCCCGGGAAGCACGTTATTAGAGGCAGCTGAGGCGGTGCGATGTGCCCACACATATGCTCCTCCAGCCTGGCACCGTGGCGAGGCGATGCTCTGCCTGCAAACGAGCTGGCAGCAGCTCCAGGCAAGAGGAGAGGAAGGGACAGCTTCCCCCTTCACATCACTGGGACACTCTGGGCTTTCAGCCCAACATCCATGGTGCTCAAGCAGACAGGGACGCGTCCACCGAGGTGCTGCCAAGCAGCCCAGGTCCCCTTGAGCATCTCTCCAGCAGAAGATGTTGCACCAGCAGCAGCCAGGAGCTGTGGAGCAGCATCTCAGTGGGCTGAGCTGCTTTTTAGGGAACATGATGCCAGGCAGAGATGGGATAAACCCAGGCCAGATGGGACGTGAGACCCTATAGACACCATAGGATGTGTCTGTGCAAAGATGGCTCAGATAATCTGCAACTGAACAAAACCCTGCTGCCAGGGTTAACTCATCCCTTTGCCAAAAAAACACCTTGCTGGCCCCCTGCCCACCTCCCCCTGCTTCTTTTTGGTGGTGCTGGCCAAAAGTGAGTGACAGCCCAGGTGGCATCGTGGGGGGACAAACAAGATGCTCCTTGTCGAGGAACCGTGGCTGCCAGGATGGGGATCTCAGCTGCAGAATCTCCTCGGCTAAGAAAAGGAGCAGAGGAACCGTGTCTCCAGCCAAGGACACCCTGCCCCAGCCCTGCCTGCCCCCCAGCACTACAAGACACCAGTGAATTTTAAGGCAGAGGGGTTGTGGCTTTTTTATCCCATTAGAAAACACCACCGAGGCCAAACATTTTGTGGAAACCTGTGAATTTTGACAAAATGTCCTGAAACCCTCCCAAAAGAGAAGACGTGGCGCAGGCTGTTACCTGACCACTCTGGCTCTGGGAGCAGATGACCCCGAGGACTCCTTTCTAACAAGGTTTTCCTTGCATTGAAAACCTCCCATGTCTGATGCATCATCTAAGAAAACCTCTTTGGGAGAAAGCAGCTGCTTTGATTTCACCAAAGTTGTCTTCTCCACAGGGGGGGTCACGATGGGGGCAGGAGGAGATTTTGGTCTCCTGGGAAATTGTGTTGAGGAGCTTGTGCATGGGTTGTGGATGCTTCCCAGCCCAGCACCTTTGAGTGAGATGCTTGATCTCACTTGCTTTTCCCAGCCCAGAAAAACCCGGGTTGCAAACCCGATGCAACACTTACTACCCCTTGTAAATTCCAACAAGGTGACACCTCGCTCGTGTATTCAGAGCAGGGATGGCCCTGTGGAGCTGGCGGTGGATTTATGCCCAGAAAAGGGGATTAATGTTGTTTAGACATTCTTCCTTTGTGGTCAGAGCTGTTTGCTGACAAACATATTGGGAGGTATTAAAAATAAATGTCGGCTGAAGTCCAAGATCTGGCATCTCTATCTGAGGGCGAGGGAAGCTGTAGGAGATATATCAGAGTGGTTCTCTCCCTGGGGAGAAAAACAGTATCACACTTTCTCTCGACTGTTTGGTTTTAAGGCAGAATAAGTTCATTTTCACCAGTCAGGGCGTCCCGAGTGGCCCTGGGGAGGACACCTAGCTCATGTTCTGCCTTTTCACACCTCCAAGTATCTCAGGTAAGGGGAAGACAAACCTCCCCATCCCCACCCCTCCATGAGGCTCTTCCAACCTCATCTTCCCAGTCCCACCTGGAACCATGTGCCTTGGCCCACCCCTTGACCCACCTTCCCTCCCTGGCAGAGGTGAGGTGCAGGGACCTCCTTGCTTGGATGTCCCACTCTGGAGGGCTCAAAGCTTCAGTGCTGAAACATCTGCCACCTTGACATGGTTAGTGAAGAGCTTTGGGAGCTTTTGGAAGGGAAACAGATGCCCCCCACAATCAATCAGAGCCAGTAAGGGGAGGGAAGACCTGTCGAGCAGGTGACAAAGACACGTGGCCTTGGGATGGGTGAGAAGGAAAGACGATGGCTGCAGGTGGCATTTGCTGCTCGGGGGGACAGCAAAAACCCTGCACTGAGGTGGCACCAAAGACAGGAGAAGCATGGCGGGTCCATCTGCTATTGGGTGGAGAAAAGGAACCTGGCATTGCTTTGGCCATGTACCCAGAAGGTGGGAACACCCAAGAGAAAGGAGCAAACCCAGATGGGAGCCTTCAAGGCTGCTCCACTGTCCAGGGGTGGGTTCAGAGGTGATGTGAGAGCCCCTGTTGCTGAGGATCAGGCCCAATGCCACGTCTTTGGAGCAGAAATTGTGCCAGGCTCTGGCCACCGTCTGGTTCCTTGGCCAAAGGTGGTTGTTTTGCCTTCGACTGCACCAGAATCAATCCCGGTGTAAGACCCACGTGAGATGTTCACCCAGATGGTCACACACTCCATTCTCCTAACTGTAAATATGAAAACAGGGCTATTTGTATCTTTGACATTAATTGACTTCTCAAATTAATAACTCTTCTGTGTAACTAGGAACACAATTATTGCTTTGTTGTGCTGCTCGCAGATACCCAGCCAGAAGGAATTGTTCCTACCATCAAACTCACTTGTACTAATTAAGCTATATGAACCTAACAGAAGGTGGGTCATGGTAACCTGTCCCTGGAGGTGCCTCCTCTGTTATTATCGACTCGTGCTGGTGCAAAACCAGAACTGATGGTGTGCCTGTGTGTGCACGCTCTAACTTCAAGGCAGGAGCAATGAGAGGCTGCTGGTGGGACTGGGGCGTACCTGGTTGCTGTGAAATGTCCCTGTGCTGTCTCAGACAGCTCCAGGAGCTGACCAGGAGCTGACCAGGAGCTGGATCCCGGAGGCTGAGCACAACTCTCCCTTCTCCCAAAGGGTGATGACAACCCACCTCGCTTTCCATACCCACATTTTTGTCAGTTTAGAATGAGAAACCTTTGAGGGATTTGTTTTCTAATGCTAGTAGCCCTCACACGTACCCAGGAACCCAGGGCTTGGTGCAGAGCCATCTGCTCACCTTCTGCAGTGAACAAGACTGGCTGGATGCTACAGAATGAGCAACGAGCCTCACTGCTGCAGGACACGGCCACAGCTGGAGTTCTGCTCATCCAACCCTGCATTATCTTGATGACTGGTGATCAAGGGAGGGTTGGGACTGCCCCTGGGGTGCAGGTAGGGAGCTCCATGCACCACCTTCTGCCCACACCTTGCAAGTGTTTGCAGTGGTGCAGTCTCTCCTCTTGTGATGACCTCATCAGCACCAAACTGAGCCCCTCATGCCCTTCTCTGAGCTCACTGGAGCACTGATTGAAGATCCCAGGAGGCAATGATGACCTTACCCACTCAAGGAGGACATCCCACTCAAGGACAGCCCGTCCCCTATGCACCCCCATATCTTGAGCCCCAGCAACTCTGCTCTTGCTCCTTCTCAGCTCCACTCCACGCTGCTGGGGTAAGGGAGGTTCACACCAGATGCTCAAGGGTTACACAGAGATAGCAGTGGAGTTGGATTGTTCAGATCATAAAAGAGTATGAAAAAAACAAGAAGGAATTTTCCCGTAATAGACTTTTCACTCGGCACGCTTTGCTCGTTATGTCCCCAAACAGATGGCTCCGCCAGCTCGGTGCCAGGCCTCTTCATCCACTCCAAAGCACCAATGAATCTCAGACTGAGGACTTGCTGCACACAGCAAAACCTCTCAGACAGCCTAATATGGAGGCAAGCGGAGCCTCTCGATGTGCAACAACATCCTCAAGGTCAGAGCAGTGGTGGGGGAGCCACTCTCTGCTTCTCTGCAGGCTCCAGCCACCACATCCCCCAGCTGGAGGACAGCAGAGGCCACGGGGATGAGCTAGAGTGACCACCAAGCAGTGATGAACTCGTGGAATAGCAGAGAAATTGCAGCCAGAGCTGCTGAGAGCTCTGGGTCAGCTGGAGGAAAGAACTTGTGGAGTCTCCTTGGCTGGAGACATTCAAACCCCGCCTGGATGCGTTCCTGTGTGATGGACTCTAGGTGACCCTGCTCTGGCAGGGGGGTTGGACTGGATGATCTCTCGAGGTCCCTTCCAACCCCTAGGATTCTGGGATTCTGTAACTTGGCATGGTGGGGAGTGTGAGAAGCTCTCAGCAGAGGGCTGGAGCAGGGTGTGTGGTGTCGGTGCAGCCACCTTACCGGTACTGGGTGACAGCAGGGTTGGCCTTGGCAGAACAGTGGAACTTCACAGTGTTATCCTCCAGGACTGGCTGTGGCTCCACGGACAAGTTCACCAGTGGTGGGTCTACAAGGAGAGAGAGAAGCCCATGAGTGACACGGCACAGCATCCCCCGCCAGGCTTCTGAGTCTGGGAAGCAAAACTGGGTGATGAGAAAACATCACAAAAGCCCTGAGAGTCCCTGATAGAACGTTTGAGGCAGGCTCGTGTCAGGCACACTGCTCGTGTCTTGGAGGGCAGCAGTAAATAAGAGAAGAAAGAGGAGCCACGCGCTCCATTCGATGCAGCATTTCACTTCAAAAACCCTAACGCTGGCTCTGATTCCTGTTTAAGGAAATCAACTCGCCCGCTTTGAAAAGCTCCCGTTTAATATCGTGCTGTGTAATGATGATCTTTTGTCTACCCGCTAACTTGAAAGTGGCATTTCTGCTCTTTCATCAGCCTAATCATCTCTGCCAAGTCCTTATTGGTGTCACGGGCCTTTCGGTTCTGCCAACTGGGGCTCGCTTTCTCTTCTCCTTACATGATGAGCATCTAAATGCTGCAGAGGCAAACAAAAACTTTGGAGAGAGCCAATGAAAGCAAGGGAGAGGAGAAAAGGGTGCAATGTTCAGAGAGGGAACAAGAATATCCACAGTTGTTTTAATTTCTCATGGTGTCTGAGAGTGGGTGTGAGCCCTCCAGCTTTAGGTTTTATGGATGAGACCTCACTTGAGGGCAAAAATGGAGAAATGGCCTTGTGGAGAGGTTTTCTAGGTACCTGAAGAACTGGTTGTCTTGCTGGAGACTGCAGTGTGGCTGTGGAGAGGAACTGAGGACCCCTCATCAATCTGGCTAAGGGGCTCTCCTGCCCTTAGGGTGGGAGTCTGATGCAGTGCATGCCAAAATAAATCCCCAAATAGGATGTGCTCTGTGTTCACCACCATCTGCTGCCTCCTGCCTCTTCCGAATTATCTCAGCAACATCCTTCCCAGCTGGAGCATGGGGAAAGGCTGCAGTTGAGCAGCCACCCTCCTGCTCAACACCCAAGGGAAGCGAAGCTGATTGGTACCCACTGGCCCAAGGGACATCCCTCAGCATCCCGTGTGGGTGGGCAGCCTGGAGCCTGGCACTGGAGAAGGGGGTCAGCATCCCAGGGCTGGTGGTGGTATGACAGATATGGTTTAGTGCCTTAAGGACATGGTCTGGTGGTAGATTTGGCAGTGCTAGGTTAACTTGATGATCTCACAGGCCTTTTCCAACCTAAGCAGTTCTATGATGCACAGTTTGCTGCTTGGATGTGGTGGTGCCATGAAGCCATGGCTCAGGGAGTGCCATTGTGCTTCATAGAATCATAGAATCATTATGGTTGGAAGGGACCTCCAGGGTCATCAAGTCCAACCTTTATCCCATCCTATTCCTAACCATTGGACCATTAGCCATGGCCTCATAGAGACAAGAACTTCCCTGCCTGCTTCTCTCTCCACCATCTTCCTCCACCACCCACAAATCCAGGTTCTGCTGGAGAGACCTGGCTCTCTGGGAGGTGCTCCGAGCCTTTTCTTGAGGGTACAGGCTCTCCCTGGGCATACTCATGCCAGAACACCTCTCTTCTGGGTACCACTTAGGAAAGATAACAGCAATGGGAGAAACCTCCCATGCAGGAGGAGCTGAGAAGGAAAAATCGACGCGTTCTGCAAAGGCATGGGAAGGGCTAGCATGAGGCAGGAGAGGAAAGCAGAGAGCCTGACCATGTGCCAAGGTGCACGGTGGGTTGGGGTCATCCTTACAGCAAGGCCGCCAGCTGGGGGTGAAGATGGGACTCTTGGAGGTGGCCTCGGCAGTGACCTTGGGTGAGACGGGCGAGGAAACTGCACGTGCATCCCCTCCTGCATCCCCTCCTCATTCAGCCCCGTGATTTTCACCCAGGCAGAGCCCCGCTTTGTCGGGAGCAAAACCACCTGCCTCCTTGATGGGAAATGATGACAGGGAAATTATAGGTATTTTCAATTTACCCTAATCTCATTTTAAAATGTGCAATTCAAATGACAATAAAGATGGGCGCAGTTGGGAATATAAATGAGCTTCCCCAACATAACAGCCCAGAGATATATAGTGGGCTCCTAATTCATTTGCAGGCATCCTGACACTTCCCTATTGTTATACAACAACAGCTAATCACCTTCCTTTGTTAAGTATGAATCACACTTCTCTTTAGTAGCTTCCCCATTGTTTGATGGTTTAGGGTTTAGTAGCTGTGCCTACGATTTACAGAGAAGCCTCTTTGTATTAAAATGAGCCTGGCTCCCTCCTGCACGGAAAATAAAATAATAAAAAAAAAAGATATTAAAAAGAGGGAAGGGAAAAAAAAGAGCAAAGGAAATGAATTAAAGGCTTTGATCTTGCTTTTCACAAATGGGATTGGGCTTTCTAATATTGCGGCAGCTTCCCCGCGAGGCGGCGGGTGCCGCGGAGAGCGTGGGTTTGGGTGTGCCAGTGTGTTTTGGGGGTATTTTAAAGAATGAAGAAAAAAAAGAAAAAGAGACAAATTGTAACTCATCAGAATGTAATTCCACTCGCTTACAATTATAATTCCTGCCTGGCTTCTTATAATTAATTTGAATGATGGAAGCAGATAGAGCCAGCCTACAGGCGGCCGGGAGGAGAGCGTGCATGCAAATGCTTGCTTGTGCCACAGATCCCTGGAGCTGGCTCACACCAGGGGACCAGCATCACTCTCCTGCAGCCCTGCAGTCTGTGAGGCACCCACGAGAACCCCTCAGCTCCCACTATTTTCCATTAGCACCTAGGAAATGATCGCTGGGGCCACGGGCTGCAGGCTCTTGGATATATGCAGACTCTTCCCACCAGACCCCCAGGCAAGCCCTTCCAAACCTCTACCCTGAATCCAAAAGCAGCCCATGGGCCAAATGAGGACGAATGAGGAGCTGGAAGCAGACTGAGATGCCTCTTCAGCTCTGGGCTTTCACACAAAGCACTGAAGGGAATAAAATACTCTGATGCCACAAGGATAAACACAACGTGAGGTCCTCCAACGTTGGTCCGTGGTTCCCTCACCACCCTGATCCACAGACCTCCCGCTTTCCTCCTCCTATTCCCACCTCCTGCAAAAAATACGGACGCAGCCAAATCCCTTCTTGCCATGAAAATAAAAAAGGTGTAAAAATGAGCAACTGCATATGTGGGTGCAGAGGCTCGGAGCAAATGGCTTTGGCTAAGCAATAACCCTGCTCCTCCCCATCCCGCACGCGGGATGTGCGCTTCCATAGAGCCACTGGGCTCTGGCAGTATAAATAGTTTATGGCATATCAAACTATTAAACATGATTTTAATCCCACTTGTGATGTTCGGCGCATAACTCACAGGAGGCTGACTTTGATGTGGCTGGTGGAACGGAAATCACATTGAACAGATGTTCCAGCTGGAGTCACTCAGTGTTTCCATTAGACACTGCTCTGGGTTTTTTTTTTTCCCAGTTCCTTTTTTTTTCCCTCTATTTTTTTCTTCGGAAGGGGAGGGTTTATGACTCAGCTATTTGTTGCTGTGAAGATGGTCAGGCAGTGCCTGCATGAGATTGATGGGGGCCACACCTCACCACCACGTGCACACACCCTCTGTAGGAAATAACCCCCACCCTGGGGTCTCTTTGCTGAGTGGAAGCATTTTTGATGCTCTTTTGAGTTACAAAAGAAAAACAGAGCAGGAGGAGTGATTTACCAGGCTGTGGCTTCCTGGGAGGGATTATTTTTGGTTCCCCGAGATTATTTTGCAATGCTTTCTCTTTCAAACCCTGCAGCTGGGGAACATTCACCAAGGCATGAACAGCAGAGGCAGAGATGTGCAGGCTCCAGGGTGAAACGCAGCAGGTTATGCTGGGCTGGGGAAAGCCCACCAGCCAAAATCTGCTGCCCACCCTCCTTATCCTGGCAGGAATCACTTTTTTTTTTTTCCCCCTGCAGTGCTGCTTCTCTGCTAGGTGTTGGAAGAAGACCAAGGGGCAGGACCTCCTCTCATCGCTGGGGTGATGCCGAAGGGCACGCAGCCTTTGCAGCCAGCCTTGCCCAGGGTGGTTCCCCTGGAGAAACGAGTGGCCTGGGTGATTTTTCCTTAAGAAAAGTACTTTTAGCTCTTTGCAAAGCAAATGCAGCCAATTGCCTACCAGCGAAACCTAACGGACTGGGCAGCAGCTAGAGCAGGCTCTGGCATCCAGGATGGAATCCACCCCACCGCAGGCTGGTTAATCCATCTGGGTGTTTTCCTACCCCTCCATCACCCATCCAGCACTGGGAAATGGATATCCTCATTAGACACCATTAAGAACAACATACTTTTAATGGCTGGATAGGATATTGTTATTATTACTTTCGCAGCGTGGAGTAGTTAATGGCTCGGAGTGGAAATTGGTGTTCTTTATTGGGTCTTTTCAGAGCCACTTCCGTGGGGCTCAGGGATGCAGCTCACGTCTCCTGCCCCGCACTGTACAGCACAGCATAACCATGTCTCCAGCTCGACGTTGTTTGTGCGTGTGTGTCTCCAGCTATTGTAACTGTTTGCTGGCTGTGAAATAACCCATGCTATTATCTCATTTTATCTGCCTGGGTCTGTCAGGACATGCTATCCAGCGACCCAAGAGCCTGTTAATCTTCCGGCAGCAAAAGCTGGAAGTCTTAAATGGTGAATTTTCTGCTGTGCTTGAGTTTGTTCAGCCAGTTTTAATTGGACTCTGGAAAGCAGCTGGCATGCTAATATTGAACACCCCGCATTTGCAAATTGTTGGTAAATACAGCTGCAGGAATTGTGCTTGCAAATGAAGCCTGGCTGGAGGGAGGTCAGGATGAGCCCGAGAGCAATGGTAATTGCAGGGGAGGAGGGAAGAGAAACGTGAATTGTTGAGGAAGGGAGGTTTTGCCAGTAAAGGGTGAATGATTTGGCTCTCGACACACATCTGTCCCCATCAGATGGTGACTGGCAGTAGCTGTATTTCACGGGAGGGAGACTTCCCACCGATTAGGTGTCTAACAAGTCACCGCAGCGGAGAACAATACAAAAAACTTCCTGCTGAACAGCTTGTGAGACTGAAAACATGTGTTTTTCAACCAGAAACCTTAACGGGCCTCATCTCTACTACTGCTTGTGCCCAGAGACTCTGCTTGCTCAGCCAGAACCATTTGGGATCTATCCCTGCTACAGAGACCCCTGGAGCAGGGTGTGCAGTTGGGCCATGTGTGATGCACACCAGGGCAACTGGTGCTGCTGCTGCTCAAAACCATGGCCACAAGAGGCAAAAGCTGAGAAGCAGCCTCTCCCCCTGGGTGTTTGTGTCCCTCTGGTGTCCCAGGGAGCTCAGTGGAGTTGAGAACTCCTGTCCCATCCTGATTTCACTGTATTGACACACCAGTAAATCCCAGTAAAGGGAAACCTCCCAATCCCAGCATCCCACTCCTGGGCAGCCCTGGGGCAGCGATGGAGACAGCAGGAAGCTGGGATCATACCATACCCAGAACCAGCTCATCTGGTCAGTACTCACGCTGGATATCAATGGTGACAGAGGTCTCCTTCCCACTGGGAATGGCCTTGTTGGTGGCGCGGCAGACGATGCTCTCCCCGTTCTCAATGTCGGAGGGGGCGATGAAAAGGGTGCTCATGATACTTTCCCTCTTGCCATCACGGAGAAGTGTCTGTGGGGCAGAAACAGAGGTGAGAAAAGGCAGATTCTTACCAGAGAGGAGCCCCTTGCCCGGGTGAGAGCTGTGCCAGGCTCTGCAGCCACACAGCTAAGCCCTCGCCTGGGCTTCTCAGCCAGGCAGCACTCTCTGCAATAACAGTTCTGCTGGCTGGAACCTGCCAAGAAGCCCCCAGGGAATAGCACAGACAAATTTCACTGCTCTTCCCTGGGAATTGGGCACTTGACTCCCATCTGCTTCCCTCCAGCCCTGCTGTGCCTAGACCTGGGACTCACAGCTCCAGCGAGATACATCTCACCCACCATCCGGGGGACAGATAGGGCTTCTAGAACCTGCTGTCACCTTCTACACCTGCCCCAGGCGAGTGCAAGAAGCCACCTGGGACACTTCACATAGCAATGAGCAGTGCTGCTAGCTGCCAGCAGCAGGGGACTGACCCTGGCCATGGGTCCCTCACCCCAGCCCAGACCAGCCCATCACCACTCCAGCTCATCTCACAGTGGGGATCACCATGACGGACACCCAAGGATGCTGCAGATCCAAAAGCCCAAGCCTGGTACAGCAGTGGTTAAGCAGCTCTATCTGCTCAGCCTGGGTACCTTGTTTCTCCCCTGGACTTATCAGACTGTGACATCCAGCCATGGTGCCCTGCCATGCCTTTATCAGCGAGCCCAGGAGCTGCCTCATCAAACTCCAGATCCTCCTGCAAGTTCTTACAGACCATGGTCACGTCACCCTGTGGCCCTGTCTTTGGTAAAGTGAACCAATCAAGCCCTTGGAGGATCTCAAGATGATGGCTTTCAATCTTTTAATCATTCTCTGGGCTTTCCTCTGACCTCTCTGTGGTTTATCAACATCCTCCAAGGACCAGAAATGCCAGGAACTCAGCTCTTCCCTATCATCAATAATAGTGGTAAATGCCCACAGACCCACCCATCCCATAATTACCTATTTTGGACCCTGCCTGGCAGTTTGTCTCTCCAAGTCTGTATCCTTCAAGCTTCCTCCTCACAATGTAAGCCAAGTGCTTTATTGAATTACAAACATGGCTGATGCATTCACAACCTGGGTTCATCATCACACAGTGCTTATGTCTCCATCAGGCACTAGACAAGGAATGGTGCTGAGAAATTGTCACCACCATCAGCACAGAAGCTGGGGAGAAGCAGGACCAAGGCCTGTTAGTACATGATGGTCAGGACCTGAGTGCACCAACAGCCCTTAATCTCCCTGATGAACCTCATCTGGGGCCCCTCTACCCAGAAGGTCTTCACCCATTGGCCCAGGAACTGTCAGGAACTGTATTTGAGCTCTGTCTCTAGGTTGAGCTGTGCTTTGGGTGTAGGGATGTGAGTTGGATTTCCTGGCTTGACCTCATGGATATTCTGGAGATTGCTGTGTTGTGGTTGACCCTGCCATGACCACTGTCAAACCTGTTCTGCTCCTCTTGGGCTGGTGCTGTGCCACTGGGGGTAAGGATTATTTCTATCCTGTGTGCCCTTTCCTTGTGGAACACCCCCACTTTTGGTGCTGAGGATGTGGTCAACCCAGGATGGTGTCCCTGAGCTTTGGGTGAGCCTCCAAACCCTGCAGGATCTCGTGGCTATAGGGACCATTCCCTGTCCCCTTCCTTGCCTGGGGGGCTGCAGATGAATCAGTTGGAAATTCAGGGAAATAAATAGAGGAAATTATCACTCAGTAGAAATGGTTCCACTTACTTGGTAACCTAAAAGGGGTTTCTTCTTGGTTGACTGGAATACCTGGATCAAATGAAATCTGAGGTGGGCTTTGATTTTATTGAAAAAGGAAAATAGAGAAATGATCTTAAAGGGAACGGTTTCTGACCTCCAAAATCAAAGCCTCTCATTCTAAAACTGCCCCTTAAGTTTTTCTGAAGGCTGCTCTTCTCTTTTTTTTTTAACATGACAAGGTTGAGACAGCCACAAAAATGCTCAGGTTTGTTTCCTCTGTGTGTGGGGGGACTGCAGTGCTTCAGGGGCCAACACTGGTCCTGGTTGCCCACCCCTGGGCATGCCTGGTCCTGGAAACGCCTGTCCTGAAGGTGAGATGGAGCTGCAGCTTGGAATCTCTGCTTTGGAAGGTTTTTTGTTGGAAATATTTTAAAGCAAACTAAAAGTGGGGCATCCTTCCTTCTCTGCTGCCCACTATTTGTGGGTCTGAGATGGACAGGGCTTAAATGTTGGCTCCCCAGGGACAGGTCTGAGCAGCCAGCAGTGGAGAGGAAGGCTCAGGGTGAGTAGAACAAGCTACAAACAACTGCATGTCTCTGCCCTGGATTTTAATTAATTCCACTTGATTGGAGAGAGGGAGAGGTCAGTTCTCCCTGGCTTTAATTAGTGCTGCCTCCTGCATTGCATGCAGGGAGATGGACAATTCCCCCCTCTGCTCACACCCATCAGCTCCCAGGAAGCAGCTGAGGGGTCACTGAGCTCTGCAGAGTGATGGGGAGGAGGAGAGGAGGCTGCTTGGGCTCCTCTGCTCTCCCAAACCCATCGGGACGTTGCTGGGTGGAAGCTTTGCAGTGGTAACAGGGGGTGAAGTGTTTATTAGGAGATCTGCAGGAGCTTGAGAAGAATGCTTTTGACTCCTGACTTTGAAGTTCTCCTGCCTTACAAATGGCTGCAAACTGACCCATTTTATGTCTGGCGTTTTGTTCTTCAGAACTGTTCATTAGAAATGTCTAGTGTTACTGAGTCTTTAGCACTTACCAGACATCAGGCATCTATAAACAGGAGAACATGTGGGTGCCCCTTCTGAGTACACTGCTGATTGCTCTTTGATGTTTTCCTTTACAACCCAATAAAGCCTTCCCGTTTAAATTAAAAAATGCCAACGACCCTGACAGTTTTTCATGGAAAATTGCAGTGGGAGGAGGGGATGTGTGTCACTGCAACCACCTTCTGCTCCTGAGGTGCTGCTACAGCCAAGGCCAGGTCAGTGTGGTGCTGTACACTCCCATATGGGATCTGCAGGGGGAATAAGTGGGATTGTCAGGTGATTCTAACCTGTGAGAAGGTACAAAAAGTCAGCCAAGTTCAGAGCAGAGCCCATTTGGGTGGCAGTTGGTAGCTTCTCACTTGCATCCTTCTCTTTTCCTCCCAGCCTCTCCCTTGGGAAGGTTGCATGGGGTGATGTAGGGTGAGTCTCAGCTCTGTGGAGCTCCAGGCACTGCTCTAGATGTGTTGGGGCTGTGTGAAGGGTAGTGCTGGGCATGGTCCACCCTTCTGAAGCAAGGGAAGAGCACAGTGTGTGTCCCCAGCCCCATCCTGCCTCACCTTGGAGTAGGTGGCTCCATTGATGACCTCTCCTTTCCTCAGCCAGATGATGGAGGCTGCTGGCTTGGCGTTGTCTGCGTGGCAGGTCAAGTTAAGGGGGTCTCCTGCTCTCAGGCTGATGATGGGCCCCCCCATAATGACAGGATCATCTGGAGGAACTGCAAGGGAAAAGCACAGAGGAGACGATGTCATTTGTTAGCATGAAACCAACCTTCCTGGAGTCACCTGTGAGGTCTGGGCTGCCTGGACTGGAATGGGATTATAGCTGGCAGCTGCTGGACACAAGGTATGGGGCTGACCACTGATCCCCTGACTGCAATCTGGAAGATGGGTGAGGAGAAGGGCAGGGGAGCTCAATTTGGCCTCTTATCTATTGCACTCAGGGGGGAACAGCTGATAATGGCATCAGCAGTGTCATTCCCAGACAGCTGCCTATGAAGAAGGCTCCCTTGCCAACCCCAAGGGCTGGAGGAACCCCTGAGCACTGCCCTGCTCTGCTTTGATTTCCCTTTCACTCTCACTCGTCCTCTATGCTGCTGTCTCACTGCACAAAAGGTGGTGAAACTCTTCATGTTCAGACTTCCTCTCACCACGGTGAAGCTTTTAAATGTCTCCCTCTGTGAAAGCAGATTTTGCCAGGGGTGCCAAGGAGATGTTTAAGATCTCAACCTTCCTTTGAAACCACCTCACCCTGGCTTTGCTGGTATTGCACAGCCCTTGGGCATCTGTTTGTTGTGTTGGGAATCACTTCATGCTTCAAGGAGGGAGGGAAACAGGGAGGCAGAGATGAAGAACATTTGGGCATGGTCTCCTCTTTTTGTAACTGGCATCTCTAAACACCCCCAGCATGGTAAGAGATGGGAAATTCAGCTGGACAGAGGGGTTGTCCTTCCATCCTGCAGAGAGGACCTTTCATCTCTTGTTCCTTGCTTGGGTCTGCTCTAGCCAAGACCTGCTCTGAAGATGGAGATGTCCATACAGCTGTCAGCCTAGCTCTTCCCAACCAGATCAGTTGGACAATGAGGTTTGGCTACAGATAGACATGTTGCCCAGACACCACCCGGTCTGCTTCAGGAGCTCTCAGAGCCCACACAGCATTGGGAAGCCAGCAGAAACGTGGAGGAGACAGTGGAAAGCCATTCTTCTTGCTCAAACTCATGCTAGCAAAGGATGTAGAAAGAAATTGCTGCTTCACACCCAGGTGTGGCAAAAGCCTCCTACCCCTCAGTGTCCTTTCTGAGGGGATGTAATGGCAGAAACCCACAGGTTTTCCACCAAAGCAGAGCTGGTTTTGTTCCCAGTTAGGGCTGTTTCCACCTCCCCATCAAAGCTGGGCTTTGAAATCCCCATGCATGTCTCCACTGCTGCTCCGGTGTTTTAGCTGGCCCAAAAATACTTAAAACCTCCTGGCCGGCTCCTCCAGCTCTGGGCTGGATTCAGGAGCTGGAAAAGGGATTATTGTTCCCTGACAATCCAAAGGTGGCCGCCCGCATCGGCACAGGATTAGCAGGCAAGGCAGATGTGCTGGTTGCACACAAGGCTGGTCACATATACATCTGCCAAACGCTGTGAGTAATGGGATTTTTCAGCTCAGTGGGTGGAACCCAGGGACTGGGGAAAAAAAGGCTTTTCTACAAGGATCCAAAATACACATTTTTTTTTTTCCCCCAGGCTACAAGAGTGGAAAAAAAAAGTGAATCTGTGGCTTGGGTTAACTAAAATGTGTCAGCCCCTGAAATGTGGAAAATTCTGCTTCATTCTGATGCTGTTCAACTAGAAAGGGAGTATTTTCTTTTCACTATTTTTAAAAAAATCCCTCTTTCATTGGATGAGTTTATACTGTTTAAAAAATAACCTGATATTTTCAGTAGTTTTTTTTCCCCTCACTGAAGCTATTAATTGAATTTGACCTCAGCTTGTAAAATACTGGAAATTTATCTTGTGGAACAGGGGGGAAAAAAGCAACCCACAAGTCTTTCCCTGAAAAGCACCTTGAAATTCAATGATGGGACTTCTATGGTGGGTTGTTTAATATTCCTGGCTGCTGTCCTGTTCCACTGAAGGACCTGGGAGACATGGGACAACCTCATTCATGGAACCACTTGTCCTCCTTGAGCCATGAACACCTTGTTTTCTAATCTACTGTTTAGCTCCTTGATTGGGTTAGCAAGGCTAGAACAGGTCATGGTTATTGATGGTTTCCAGGCTCACTAAGCAGAGGATCTGGCTGGGGAGGAGAGGGTTTGCTGAATAGGAATGTGATGTCCCTCAACAGCTCTAAGTTCAGCAAAATGAAGGATGGATGTATCCCTCAAATTCCAGCCTGGGAAGAGAGGAGGAGGAGGAAAAGAAGAGAGATAAGAGAGGAAGAAAGAAAGGAAGGCAAGAAGCTGGTAGCATAGAGCCATGATCCTTTATTCATCCACTGTGCTCCCAGGGCTGGTTGTTACTATAAGGCACCACTACAGAATCCGGTCTCCTAATTTTTAATCAGGTTGATGCAGAAGTGCTATCCTTTCTGATTAATTTGGGATATAAATAGGAAGAGTTGTTTGGGGCTGTTGGGGAGGGGTTATTCCTGACAGCAAAGAAAATGGAGTTAACCTTTACATGCCTGGAAAGTTTGAAAGAGAATGAAAGGGAAGGGATCCATGGTGGCTCAAGCCCACAAGAACAGGAACAAACCAGAGAGATGGATGATGTGCAGCTGCTTCTTGGGTGGGAGTCCAGACAGATCATCCCCAAATGGACATTGCCCTGAGACCTTCTGGGGTGAAAGGCCCCAGCAAAAGGTCTTCTGTTCCTCCCAGTGCACTGGGGGCCTCAGATGGAGAACCACTCTGTTCTTCACTGCAGACAAAACCTTCTGAAAAAGCCATGACAAGCTTCTCCCCATCAAACCCCTGATTTTCTGTCACAACGCAGGGCTTGCTGAATATTTTTAAACCAGCCTTGGACAGGCATTCATCTGATCTCCATAGCTGTGGGCTGCTCAGATGAGTAAGGACAGTTTGGGGTCTCTGCTCCTTGCCCTTTGGAGTGCTCTGGGACAAGCCCCTTTCCCAGCACATCAGCATAAAGAAATGCAAATAAACGAGCGTTGCTCTTGGGCTGTGCATTCAGCAACTTCTTAAATTAGTTGGCTAGTTAGAGGCTTTCCTGCATACAGTCCCACCCTGCAAGACTTAATGGTATGATTAATCAATGAGGCCATGCAGAATTATTCAGTGCTGAACTGACGCCCCAAGGCTATCGCTGCAGCTTGGGCTAAGAAATAACATGGATGTCTCTAAATGCTGCTGGCAGCTGGGACAATGTCGTGGGGAGCAGACAGAGCTTCCATTATTGGCAATATTTATGGAGATAACAGGATCCTCTAGGCAGAAGTCAGTTCCTGGAAGTGGAGAAAGCAACAAGCCCTCTGGCCACCAGCACTTCTTCCTAATTAAGGCTGAATGCTTTTTGTTGTTGTTGTGGTTGGTACCTCCTTGCTGCTGGGTTGGTGTAATAAACCTCCTCTTCTTGGGACAGGGTGAAGTGATTCAACCCCAAATGCTTTGAGCATGGTGGGGAAGGGCCACCCAGTTGCTGAGGCAGAGGGGCAGATATGGAGCAGCCCCTGGGAATTGCTCTGAGCCATGTAGCTGTAAGGGATGTTCAGCTGATGTTCGACTTGGCACAAGTGTCCCCTCGAGGAATGAGATCCCTTGGGTATGGCAGCACTGATGCACTGCTCATTCCATTCAGCCTGGAGAAGAGAAGGCTTCAGGGAGACCTCGGAGCTCCTCCCAGTACCTGAAGGGGTTCCAGGAAAGCTGGAGAGGGACTGGAGACAAGGGCAGGGAGTGATGGGGTGAGGGGGAACGGGTTCCAACTGAAAGAGGATTTAGATTGGTTCTGAGGAAGAAATTCTTTGGTGTGAGGGGGGTGAGAGCCTGGCCCAGGGTGCCCAGAGAAGCTGTGGCTGCCCCTGCCTGGCAGTGTTGAAGGCCAGGTTGGCTGGGGCTTGGAGCAACCTGGCCTGGTGGGAGGTGTCCCTACCCATGGCAGGGGGTGGCACTGGGTGATTTTTAAGGTTCCTTCCAGCCCAAACCACTCTCCCTGTGAGGTCCATGGCACTTGAGGCTCTGAGCTCATCTCATGTTAAGCAAATAACAGTGACCAGAAGATGCTCTTGACACCCACTATATGCTACAAAGCATTGGAAGGTGCTTCCTAGCTCTGAAGCTGAGAGTTGAAGTGTGGACCAAAAGCATCCCTCAGCTCTCGTGGTGGTTTGCTATCTGTGTTGCCTTCCATGAGAACACAAGACCCTGTGGAGGTGATGAAGCCAAGCTGAACGAGCACATGTTTGCTCCTGCATTTTGTCTCAAGAGCAAGGGAAGTGTGAGGAGCCCCAGGGAAACAGCCTGGAGGGATTCAGCTGGCTCAGCTGACCCTCTCATGCAGCGAGAGTGGATCTGGAAGCTTTGCTCTGATGCAGGGAAGTGTTTGTGTACTCAGACATCACATTGCAGGCTTGTCAGAGGCATGTCTGCCTCTTGTAGACAAGTCAAGCTGATGAGGGCATCATGGTCCACTTGCTGGGGGTGACCACCCAGGCGCTGCCCTGATCTGCATACAGCTGCTTGCTTTGGGAAGTGCTTGCAATACAAACCCTGCAAAGAGTTTTCCCTTGCAAATCCAACCTCTGCTCCACACTGGGGCGTTTTGAGCTGAGGTTTGCTGGCTGCCAAGGTGTTTGTGAAAGAAGCAGGACTTAACCTGCAGCCTCTGGTCTCCTTACCTTCCTGGAAAGATCCAAAAAAGAGCAGACACTTGCCCTCTGCACGTGGTTAATGCAGCAAAACTGCTGGGATGTGACTTTGATGAGAAGCTTGGTGTTAATGATGTGCAGCAAAATGCTGAGTTAATTAGTTGCTGTATCATTTCTGTGCTCCACTTGAGGACTGGCTTTCTCCATCTGCTTTCCCCGTTAGTCTTGGAGGTGCTTTGGAGAGGCCAGTGGTGTTGGAAGTTCTGGAGATCTTAGTGGGGTTTGGTCTTGGAGGTGTTTTGCAGAGGCCAGTGGTGTTGGAAGCTCTGGAGATCTTGGTGGGGTTTGGTCTTGGAGGTGCTTTGGAGAGGCCAGTGGTGTTGGAAGTTCTGGAGATCTTGGTGGGGTTTGGTCTTGGAGGTGTTTTGCAGAGGACAGTGATGTTGGATGCTCTGGAGATCTTGGTGGGGTTTGATCTTGGAGGTGTTTTGCAGAGGACAGTGGTGTTGGAAGCTCTGGAGATCTTTGGGGGGTTTGACTAAGCTCATGGATGTTGAACTCAGTTTGGGATAGGCACAGAGAAAAGAAAAGAGCAGCTTTCCTATCTGGTGAGATCAGAAGAGATTGGCTTGCTTAATTCACCAGAATGAAGGCTGGAGACTGTGTCTGGTCGCAATGAAAGAACGGGGGGAAGGTGAGGAGAAAATCGGGGATAAAGCAGGGAAAATTGGATATTGGGGAAGCAGGAAGGTTCTCTGTTTCATCAAGTATCTAGGATGGCTTCTCAAGAGGAGGAAAAGGGCTAGAAAGCAAAACTGCTTTTGGGATGGAGCTTGCTGCACTGGATAAGAGAATCCCCTTACAGGGATTGTGTTGCTGGCAGTAGCTTTCCAGCAGACTGCTGGGGGTCTCGCTGCATTACCAAGCCTGAAGGCTACAAATTGCCAGGGCCTAAATCACTGCAGAGCTGCTTACAGCTCCATGAATGTTCAGCTTTTCATTTATCAGGGCTTTACACATTTAGGATTCAGATTTCCAGCAGCTCTTGAGAGCTGGGAAAGATATAAACAGGCTCTTAGGGTTTGTCCAACACTTTAAAGGCTGAGATTTTGCTGTATCTGAGTGCTGTCATGGGTGATGCTCCTCAGGGCAGTGCTATCTGGAGACTTACAGTGGGGCTCAGGGACCTGAGCTCTGGAGGAAACCTAATCCTGGACTGCATTTGCATCCTGCCCTCAACCATCAGTTCTACTTCTCCCCTTCCCGATGCAATTAGGATTGCAATCCCTTTGCAGATGAGGAGTTCTGACAGGTAAGGAAAAAGGGACAACACAGAGATGTGGGTTAGTGGTGATGTAGGTAGGGGTTGGACTGGATGATCTTGAAGGTCTCTTCCAACCTTGATGAGTCTATGGTTCTAAGTGGTCTGAGTTTGCCAATGGGGTCAGCTGCAGGGCTGAGAGTCCTGGCTTTAGCCATAATATCCCCCCCCTCCAAGCATGACTGACCAGATCCTACACCTGAAACCTGGAGATCACTTCTGGCTGCTTCTTTCCCTGCTGCTGCTCTGCTGCTGGAGCTCTGCTGCCTCGTCCTTCTCCCAGACCCAAGGGAGCTGAGCCTGGACAGCCTGAAAAATGCAGGGCAGCTGTGGGTGCCCTGGGAAAGGAGCCTGGCTGCTGCAGAGTGAAGGAGGAGAGGAAACAGATGCAGGCAAGCAGCACAGCCTGGGGAAAAACACGCTGAAAAATAAATCAAAAGAAACAAGGGGAGCAGGGAGAAAAATAGTGATGAAAGTTTAAATAGTGCATCTCTTTCTTGGTCCTATTTGTCTTGTGGCACTCCCGTGTGTGTCTGAGGGGGGAGCACACAGTGGTGCCTCCACCCCGAGTCATGGGGAGGGTGACACTCAGCACCCAAAGCATCCCACACCCCTGTTCCCTCCTGTCCCTGCAGCTGAATGTGATGCACAGGGGAAACAAACTGCTAATATTTCATCAAACCCCTTTTTTTCCCCCCCTAAGACTTCTGTTTTCATCCAGGAGAGTCCCATCATTGTAATACTCCATGCTTTTTTCAACTTGAGGAGGGGTTTGGTCCCAGATTCTTCCCCCAGGAGTGTTTTAAATATTTTATTTTCCTGTTGGATTGGTATTAAACCAAATTTTGAAGCTCTGATATAATTTGTGAGAGCTGGTACTGGGCAGCATCTGTTTTTGGAGAAAACATGAGCAGATCTTACAGAGGATAAGCCACAATTTATATTCTACTGAAAAAACTATCATAGGGAGGGGAAAAGAAGTTTTGGCAAGCCCTTCCAAGCTTTCACAAGCAGGCAGATGCTGGCAGGCAGGCAGGTAGCTGGCTGGGTATTGATTGCTCACTTGAAATATTCCCTCTGAAAAGAGTAAGAAACTGAAAATTTACTCTTCCAGCTGAAAAGGAAATACAACCCCAGCAAATATATTGTGTTTGCTGGCTCCTTGTTTAATTCTCCTAAGCAAGTTGGTGTTTGGATCATGCCAACAGCTACAGATGAGCCCTAATACGGGTCCCAACATCTGGCAGGAGATGTTTTGTGTCTAGGATAAGTTGTCCTGGCTTTCCTCAAATGGAAGGGATTAAGGAGAGGTGGATGTGTGAACTGCAGCCAGCATGGGCTCCAATTCTGCCTGAACATTATGGGAAAGCTTCCTGGAAGTTTTGGGAGGGATGGGATAGGAAGAGAGGAAAAACAATCTGCCCAATTGGCTTTGTTACCACTGTAATAATCATATTAATGGATATAATTGCCCTGTTGCACACCCACCCCAGCACAGGAACTGTGTATCTCAGGTACAGCTGGACTATGTGGTCTGCTTAACTACAAGTCTTCCTGAATCCCAGGCTTTCCCAGCTGGATCAGGACACCAGGGAAGAGCCATTCTGCCAGCAGGTCCTCCAAGCATACCCTGCTTTACTGCAGCCACAAACCACCCCGGGTATTTTCCCACAAATAGAAATACAAAGGGCTAAAGCAGAAGATGGCACAAAGGACTGGTGGCACAGCCTGCCTCCTCTCAGCTGTAGGACAAGCCTGAACCTTCTCCTGGAAGATCATTTATCTCCTTGATGTAGGCCAGCACCCCCTGCATGCACAGCTCCAGGGTGCAGACTGACACATCAGAGAATGTAGGAGAAAAACAATTCATTATTTTCCCTGTCTGTCAGATAGTTTCAAATTCTTTTTTTTTACAAAAAAAAAGATTATTACTGTTCATTTAAGAAAAAAAAAGAGAAGAAAGTATGCTGTGGGGCAAACCCCATGAGCTCGATTCCCTCCTTCATCCAGCTGCTGATGGGGTGGGAGCTGCTCTTAGATCCCATTTCTGCAGGATGGGATGGAGCAATCCTGCCTCTCTGGTGAGGTTCAAAGGCCTGAGCTCCATCAGAGCTGTGCTGCAGCTCTCACCCCTGTGTGCTTATTGCCAAGAGCAGGTCTCAGCTGCAGAGCACCAGGTCCCTGCTGTGCTCTTGGTGAATTTGTGGTGCTCAAACAAATTGGAAATAAACACCCACTGTGCCATCATCCTGGCGTGCTCACTGGACACTGCTGGTCCTGCACAAACCAGGAAACCCCATGAAAAATCTGGGATGTGGAGCACAGATGGAAGAAATGGAAAGATTCCTGCTCAGACCCCTGGCTGTGCTGCTGCAGAGGAATCCAGGACAGGGAAAGCCATGGGGGAGATGGAGATATGGTGCTTAGTGGTTGTGAAGTGGACCCAAAACCACTGTGGTACCAGCACAGGAGCTTTAGCATGTTAGACAACACTTCTTGCCTGACATGAGTGGCCTTTCCTTGTGCAGAGGTGTAATTGCAGCCAGACATCCTGTTCCAGCAACCACAAAACAACCCCTCCCAGCTATATTTTAAGTGCTGTGCATTTAAAATCAAGCAAGCTTGACCCACTGATGATGTTATCTAGACACCAGGTTCCACACAGGGCTTGCTGAATGCCAGGGACGTGTGTCCCTGAGCTGCAGAGGTCACAGGCTCTGCAGCCCTTCCTCCAGCCACGGCAGCAAGAAGGACCAAGCAAATCATTACAGATAAATCCAGCAACCATCAGCTGGGGCTTGATCAATGTGCTGCAATGCCTTATCTCTGCCACAGGCTGGGGCTAGATGTTGTGAAGGAAACCAAACCCTGGCAGGAGCACGATCAATCACAACGTTCCCAGCATTGATACATGTCTGGGATGGGGCTGAATCTGGTTATCAGGCAGCAGCACAGCTCTGGCTCATGCCCTGTGGAAGAGGTTTGGCCTTGCAGGTGCAAACTTGGAATGCCCTTGTTTGCCCTCCTGTCCTGTGGCCTTACCAAGGATCATCCATCCTTACAGAAACTGTTAGTAGATTCCCTTTTTAAGATCATAGAACCATCGAGGTTGGAAGAGCCCTTCAAGCTCCCCCAGTCCAACCCCCACCTCCATCCCCACTCGCCCACAGCACCCAGCGCCACATCCAGACGCCTCTTGAACCCCTCCAGGGATGGGGACTCCACCTCCCCCCTGGGCAACCCATTCCCACCCCCAATCACCCTCCCAGGGAAGGAATTGTCCCTCATGTCCAACCTGAATCTCCCCTGCTGCAATTTCAGGCCGTTCCCTCTCGTCCTTTCCCTGTGGGCACGGCAGAAGAGACCGACCCCCCCCTCACCCCAACCTCCTCTCAGGGAGCTGCAGAGAGCCATGAGGTCCCCCCTGAGCCTCCTCTTCTCCAGGCTGAACACCCCCAGCTCCCTCAGTTGTTCTCTGTAAGATAAATTACCCAAAGCCTTCACACCTCAGTTCAGAGGGAACTCCTCCAAGGTGTTTTTGGCTCTCAGGTCCCCTCTTTGAAGGCATCTCCATGGAGTCAGACCCATTAGAATCACCTACAACTTGCCCAGGAACTTGGGTTGTGATGGCAGGAATCCTCTTGCTGCCTGCTTAAAGCCATGGCAGAAGGATCCTGAGGATGATAGCTTTGGTTTTGCTGTGTCTGGGTGTTTTTGCAAGGGTTTTTCTCTGAGAGGAGCAAAAATCAGAGGTGTCAGCCCATGCAGAGGCTGGGTGCCTGGGTACAGCACCTTGCCAGGCAATGGGCAGGTTCCCTGGGCTGCAGCCCTCTAAAAACAATGCCAACCTTAACAGATAAGGTTGGTTTGTGGGAGACCTGACGAAAGGAAGACAGCAAAGGGAAAAGGGATGGGAGAACACCCCAAAACAGGTCAAGCTAAAGCAATTGCAGCACACAGTCTCCTCCCAGCCCATCCTCCCAGCCACTAAGGGAGACAAAACAGCACCTTGTGCTCTCCTACCACCCCCTGACAAAGTGATTCAGAAAGACGCTTTGTTTTATGAGCAGTTTACAGCTTAGCAACTGTTGCTATTAAACCAGTGAGATGCGGGAGGTGCTGGCAGGCTCACTGGGGTGAGGATGTGTAATTCATGAGGTACAGGAAAACTCTGCTCGCTACAGGACACGGCGTTGCCTTCCTTCACCATTACTCTCAGGGAGGTTCTACCTCAAGGCTGTGCCAGAATCTGCTCCCACGTGGGTTTTTTTTCCTAAATAGAATATTGATTTTTTCCCCCTTTTTCTTTTTTTGACTGATGGAGTGTTTCAGAGAAATGCCTGCTTCGGTGGAACTTTATTCTTCTTTAATTAAGGAATCAATAGCAAAAAAGGCAACAACACGTCACCAGGGGAAACATTTTGGTCAGGGATGCTCATTTCTCTTGGAGGGTGAGGGCGATGGTGCATTCGAGCCTGACTTGGGAAAGGAGGTGAGGAAAGGGAAAGGGAGTGAACGCAAGGTGAGTGACAACTCCAAGGAGTTACTGCAGCAAAGTGGAAAAAGTTACAGTTCCTTCTTATTTTTTTGTTGATTTTTCTTTCTTTTTTCGCAATTCCTTCCATCTAACAGCTCTGAAACATCACCAGTGGAAAGCAGCAACTCCCCAAAGCCTGTTCTCCTCGTTAGACCAGAGACATGACTATTTATCCCCTGCTACCACCTGCACAAAGCAACGCAGCCAGGACGGTGCTACCTCAATCTCAACTCCTGCCATACAAGGTGTCTTCTCACCAAGCCCACATTTGGTTTTATCACAGGTCAGAGCAGAACTGACCCTGCTCAGCCACAGCACAGAGAGGACACAGAACAAGCTGGGAGGTGATGTACTGGAACCGTTTTGAGAGTCTCTACCAGACCTTCCCCATTATTCCCACTGAGTGTGTGAGGAGCTCTCATTCAGTTTGACCCACAAATGGACTCCAAAGGCATTGATAAAACTCTAACAAAACCATAAATGCTAACAGAAAAATCAACACAAGCACTGGACCCCTGGCTCCGAGCCCCAAGGCAATGCCCATGGGATGTTACAGCTCCCTGATTCTGAAGCTGGTTTGGAAGATGGATTTCCCCAGCAGGGTGTACAGATAGAGATGCTGCTACTGGCACTACCAAAAACATCCATCAATGTGCTACTTCTGCCTTCTGAGGTTTTAATCACTTTTGTCCCAGCTGCCATTGAATGACGGTGGGAGAGGAAAGGGAAGGGGAAGAGAGAGGTGAGAAAGTACAAAGTTTGTCTGCAGAGGGTCTGCTGCACTTTGAACACTTTCAGGAGTGCAAATCACTCTGCTGCCATTTCCCTGTGGAAATGCTTTGCTAGCTTTGACTTACACAACAAATACCTTATTGTCAATGGAAAAAAACATCCCCCAGCTCTGGTCCCAAAGCCACCAGCTCCATCACTTTAGCAGCTCTCATTTCCTAATGATCTGAGAGCCAGGCAGGACATGCTGGCCCAGAGCAGCGAGTTAAATGGTGGAGAGTGAGCAAGAAGGGGCAGAAAGGTGGGAAAAGGGGGATCCAGATGGTGGCTGATGGGGAAACTGGCTGGAAATGACGAGGTCCTGGCTAGGGAGGGATGCAAAGCTCTTTCCTTTGCTCCCTGCCTGTCCCTGTACTAACACTGCAGGCAGTTCCCAGCCCCATCCCTGAGCCTCACCCGTCATTAATCACATCCCGGTGGTGCAATTTAGCAAAGCCTAATAATTAACTGAAAAATTCACGAGGTTCACAAGCAGAGAGGCTGCTCGAGGGAGGGAAGAGGTGGAGGGAGCCAAGAAGGGAGACCCAAAGCCTGGCGCATCCCTGCGGGACTGACCCCCCCGGCAGCAGCAGATCTGGGGGCAGCACCCCACAACAGCCCCACAGCATCTGCTGCTCAGCAAAGTTTTATCCTTCACTTTCGAAGCGTTGGGAGCAAGGACAGCACATGGGGGGGACTCCCAGCCCCCAGGCACTTGTCAATCATCCTAAAGACACTCTGGCTAATTATTTTTATCCTTTGTGAATCGTGTGGCACAGAGGAGGTGCGGAAAATAGGACACTCTCACCATCTCTCTGTCTCGGCGTAGGCTAATGGTGCTGTAAATTGCTGCATCATGTCAAGGGTTCACCATTTATAATGAAGCTGAGTGTCGGACAGGCCAAGATTTCCAATGGGCTCCATGCCATCCCTGCTTCTCCCTCCCATGCTTTGCTCTGGGGGGGAACAATAGCTTTGAGTCTGCAGAGCACAAATGCATTATGAGGGGGAAAAAAAGGCTCACTCTCCCCTTCCTGCCTCGCCTAGGGAAGCAGAAAGAAGTGAGGGCTGGGAGATGTGTCTGTGCTTTCCCTGGGCTCATACCTCCTGATGGATGGGAATGGTGCAAAGTCCTTCAGGAGATGGAAGGCTGTTGAGCAAACGGTGCTGGCGGTGGAGGGTTCACCTGAGCTGAGCCCACCGAGCTCGCAACACGGGCTGGGACCTCCTAGGAGGAGGAATTCAGGTGGTGAAAACACACAGAAGAGGAGAAAGTCCCATCTTTGCCATCTGGTGACAAACCAACCAGCTCTGCTTGTGAGTATCTTCAAGCCACTCCAGGCAGCAACAGAAGAGTTTGTTGTTCACCCTCTCTGAGCAGAGTTAAGGTCAGGAGATTGCACTTGGGGAAAGCAAAGCTAAATCTGGCAGATGGCTTACTCACTATCGACTGTTCTCCTTCTCAATTATGACTCCATTTCACAAGAAACCTCCAAAATTTCCACCTGGGCTGAAGCGAAGCTCCCTTGCAGATCCCACCACCGCCTTGCCAGCCTGCAGGAGCTGCTGTGAGTTGGTTTTGCATGGCCTGAATCAGGGCAGAGCCACTCCCGAGACCCAGCAGAGAGAATCTCCCGGAGGAGCTTTTTGGAAGCGAGTTGGTGAGACAGGTAGGACACCCATGAGCAGGGATGGTGGGACCCAGCCCAGGCTGCCTCGTCACAGCTGGATGCAAAATCCCATTTGCATTAGGTGCAAGTCTGCAGGAAATTGAAATCAAAGGAACACCTGCTGCTTTTTCGCTAAGCTTGTGTTGACACCAGAGGAGGGGGACCACGGAAGGACAGATGGAAAGGAAAAGGCTGGTGGATTGACTCACCACAGGCACTTGCATTGCCTGCGGGCAGGAGCTCTGTGCTGGTCCCAGGTTGGTGGCACCTGAGACATCAAACAAGGAGGTCCCTCCACGTCAAGCTCTGCTTCCCACCCCAGAGAGGGGTCAGTGAGCACAAGGCACAGCTGCCCACCTTCATCCCCTTCCCAGAAATGGGGTCTGCGGCATTGCCAGGGGAGCTCCCAGGGGTCTCGGATTGCTTCTGAGAGAGGAAATGCCTTGCTCAGCTTCTGCAGGGTGGAAGGGATGGGCAGCGAACATCTGCCAGCTAACTCAGCCTCATCAAATCCGTAGCAGCTGTACCCTGCTCGTTGCATCATTTCCTACTCTTCTTACAGCCCAGATCCTAATTCCATTTGAAGAGAGGACGAGCGGAGCCTTTCATCACAGAAAAACCAACACGTTTCTAATCCTCAGTACTGCAGATCTTCAGAACATGACCCTGGGATGCTCCACCAATAACAGCAGCAAAGCATTCTTATTTTCACTAGCGATTCCCTCACTTCTTCAAGCGTTCTCAAGGCTTTGGGGACCTGACATCTAATGCTGGAGAGCCTCTTGTGCATCACAGCCATTTCCCCGCGCCGGCATTCATCCCGGTGCCTCGAAGCAGCAGGTTCCCAAACAAACCCTAGCCTCAAATAAAAAGGGTTATACACACATCTGCAGACAGCCCTGCCTGCGTCACAGCTTGTTTGTGAAGGAAAAAAAAACACCGAGGAGCTTTTCATCTTGTGCTGCTCAGCTCTAGGCTCAGGCGTGCTCCTTCTCTTTGCCTACCAAGGACACGTCCCCACCACAATCATCCACGTGGGGCTGCCTGCATGGTCCCTACCACATCCCACCCCAGCCGAGCATCCCCCAGACCATGCCAGAGCCCTGGCTGGGTGAATTCAGATCATTTGCAGCCATCCGAGTGAAGAAAAGCCCGATCTGCACCAGGAATTGCAAACTGCCACTGGTTTTGAGTAAGCACAACGCTGGGAGGAGCTGCAGGCAGGACTAGGTTGTAAGTTCAGATGAGCAGGGCTACAAGAACATGGGAATGATGGATTCATGGTTCCAGTCTCAAGTCACTGACCATGTGCCATCATGCTGAGGCAACAGGAGTCACTTTTACCTACTGGAGAGACACCAGCAAGTGCCACTTGCCATCTTACCCCCACATTGGTCACTACACTCCAGCCCTCAAGGGCTAAAACAAGCACCATGCCACCTCACAGCACAAAAACCACAGGAGCATCCTTCTAAGCCTCTGGGTTTCCTACACACACACCAGTTGCCCCCACAGGTCCTGTAAGGATGCCCAGCGCCACCAGCATCGTAGCAAAGCCAGGGATTAAGACACCAATTCCTCTGTCCTCCTTTGCTCTGTCCTTGCAGCCTCACTGGACTGTGTGCTATGGGCCCAGGCAGACAGTAATTAGGGCTGACAATGCTCTACAAAGACTGGCTGGAGATCCTAAGCAGGGCTGGGGCGTGCAGCAACACGGAGAGGTCAGGAGAGCAGCGAAAGGAGCAGCAGTACGTTAAGAAAACATATGACATTACAGCAGAGAAAAGGATGCTGCTGCTTCTGCCCTGGGCTTAGGTTTTCACTAATTCTATTAACTCTTTGTTGTCCCGCACTAAGGCTGAGAAACAGAGCAGGGAGGAAACCTGGAGCAGGGGTTTGGCTCTGTTATACCTGGAGGGGGTTTGGATTCTCCTCTTTCAGATCCTCCATGGTGGCTGGGATGGTACAAATCCATTTAGAAACCTGGCTGGAGATGGCTTCCTCTTCCCAACAACCTTCTGCGTCCTTTTAGCACACCAAACCCAACACTTGCCAGCTCCTGAAAGCAATTTGCATGGAGGAATTGTCCCCGAAGCAAGAAGCATTGTTAATTTTCCCCTTCACTGCAACAAGGCTGCTGGAGGAACTAGGCAAGACTCCAGAAAGATGTCCCTGTCCCAGCCCAGCCCGGGTGGCTAATTCACAGCTTTTGTGAATGTTCAGGTGTGATGGGAATAGCAAACACTTGCTTTCCTCCTCCAATTCCCAGAGGCAGGACCTGCAGGGGAAAAATCCTCTAACACAACCATTGCCAGCTCCATCTCCCAAGAGCTGGAGCCATGGGAAAACGGGAAACACTTGGGGTGCAGGGATGGGTGCAGCACAAGCACCCTCTGAGGGTGGTTCTGCCCTTTCTACCTCTATCTTGGTACCTGTCCCTCCACCCGGGAACCTACTGAGGGATCACATGTGCCATGATGATGCCAATCCCAGAGGGTGATGCCTACTGAGGGATCATGGGACAAAGTAGAAGAAAGAAGAGGATAAAACCTAAAACCATATCAAGGACTTCATGTGAGCTTCTTCCACTGAAACAAAGGTGGAAAAAGAGTGTCTTGACCTGTCCATCACGAAATCTTCCATCCCAACCACAACATCTTCAGAGAGCACTTTCCCAAAGTCCATCTGATGTATGCTCTGTCTCCACCTCCCTCAAACACTGATGATCCACGTGAACAGCATCTTCAGCCACTGCAGAAGTACTACCAGTCCCCCCAGTATTACCAGTTCAAAGTGGAGCTGCCAGGATGGAGGTTCATCCTGCAGACACTAAGTGAGAACAAGCGTGGAGCTCCTGGATTGAGGGAAAAATCCAGGGATGCTAAAGATGCAATAAGGGACCTCATGTTCAGCGTGACTTTGATCTGGAGGCAATCAAGCAAAGGTGGAGAAGTTGGTGAATCCATAATAAGATGCAATTTGCAAAGCCTGTCAAATTCATGAATTTTAACTGGAAGGATAATTTATCCAAAGGCTTGGGCCAGAGACTATATTATTCATTACCACCCCCACCCCCTGCTACACTATTATCGAGCAGGACTCAGCCTCCTCTACTCAGGAGAAGCAAAGCAAGAGTCTACATAACCCACACACTGCCACAACCCAAAGTTTGTCTGCATCAGCCACAGATAGCATCGACCCTCCCAGAAATCACATTCTGCTCACCAATTTGTGCTGAACCCCCCCCACCCCATCTGATGATTACTTAGTTTGGCCCCAGCGCTATTAAAAAAAATACATAGCTCCAAATTCCTCATTGTGTGATTCTTCCTGAGCCCCAGCCCTCACTTGGGGCTTATTAAAGCACTCCTTAAGTGGAAGTGAGCAGTGGGTTTAGCATCGCTGGGGGAAATCCAGCCCTCTCACTATTGCTCTGGGAAAACCCATGGATCGCAGGAAGCGCACGATGAGCGCTCCGAGCCAGCTTGCAGCGAGCTTATTAAAGCTGGGGGTGGGCTGCAAATGCCAGAGGTTTGGGTCTTGCCCTGTAGTTTTGTGGTTTGGCATTGTAAGAGGAGCAGGAGGAGGCACAGGAGCAAGAGGGAGATGCCAACACCACTTTCTGCATCTTTTTGCCCAGTCAAGTACCGCGATCAACACAGAGCAATAGGAACAAACCCAGAGGCGACCATGTGGCAGGAAAGAAAGGGAAACAGATGAAAAAAACCTGCTATTCTTAATTCACTCCAGTTAATTTTAGCCTAATTTGATCACAATGTTCTTCTGTAAATATCGGCCCTTCTTTAATAAGTCAGCATTCGCCACGGAGGCTGCAAATGCAATGTAATCACCCGATGTATCATAAAAGACTTTCTCTGTTAATTGTTAGGAGGAACTGGAGCTATTCTGCAGCAGGTATGGGATTGCAAAGAGAGATAATTATAACCAGATCTAATTAGTAATTAGAACAGGCCTCTCCTAGAAATTGCTTTTTTTACTTAAATAATCCCCCAGTTCTCCTAAGCAGAATTCAGGGCTGCTATGGGAGCACTCGCTGCCGTGCCAAGGTCTGGGTGTCAGGTCCCTGGACCCACATTCTCATCCCAGGAGCTGATGGAGAGCATCAGTGCTGGGTTCTAGGAGGGAAGGGAGCAGGGAGAAAATGCAGTGAGGCAGGCTGAGACAGGAGAGGGTGCTCTCGCCACAGCAACGGATGCACGGAGGGAAGCAGGGTGTCCTGGTGCCGGGTGGGGGGGGACTTGTACCCACATCCCCAGGGATGCGCTTCCTCCTGGAGTCTGCAATAGCAGCAGAAACCAGATAAGGTGTTGGGGAGAGAGGGAGAGCAACAAACAGGCTATGCAAAAAGCTGGGAGATGGCTCTGATTTCGTTTTTCAGTCACGTTAATGGACACAAACCCCTCAAACCACTCCTGGGATACAGCACAGCCCTTGGGATACAGCCCCTGGGATACAGCCCCCGGGATACACCACAGCATGGGAGATGTTTGAGTCCAGGGAAGCAAACAGGGACATGCAGGTGGGCTTGAAAGAAATAGTTTCATGGAGATCTTACACCCTAACCAGCCTTTTTTCATTTCAACCGTGGCAAAATCCTTCATTCCAAAAGGGAAACTTTCCAAACCTCTGCAATTTTACTCTTCCATCCTTCTCGCTGCCTTTGCACCAGTCAAAGGTACTTTTGAGCAGCACTAGGAAGCAAAGTACCTCCAAGTCCTGCCTGGGGAGCTGAGACAGAAAGCCACAGAGCCAGAAAATGGAGCAGCCCGAGCTGAAGAGCACAAGAATTGTTGCTCCAGATCTAACAGGTTTCCTGAACCTGTAACCCCCCCTTCCAGCCCTCCCAGAGCAGTGGGTGCTCTCTGTCCTCCCCACCCCATCACCTTCCTGCTGGGGCCATCCTTGTGCTGCTTCAGTCCTTCATCAATCTTCAGCCAAGGACTGAAGCCCTGGTACCACCCAAAGTGCTTTGAGGAGGGAAGGAGGAGATGCTCAGCTCGACCTCTGCAGCGTGGTCAGGGGTGACTTTGCTGCAGATCTGCCCAGAACTTTTTTGGTGCAACCTCAGAAACTCAGCAGAAGAGCGTCAGCAAGCGGACAAGCGATGGAGGTGTGGGAGATGATGTCCTAACGTGCTCCTTCCTGCCAAGGCAGGGCTGCGAGGAGCTAGGAGTAATTAAACACAGCTAACTGAAAGGCTGGATGGCCTGAAAGGATTTCATCTCCAAGATCTCAGCTCTAATTATCGGGCTGCACCGATTCCGAGCCATATTAGCCTAAACTGATGCACTATTTTTTAATCTAGTTATTTCCTTCCAAGCAGAGCCATCTCCGGGGGGCTCGCTGGGGCAGCAGAGCTGGCTCACAGCTGGGTACAGTCTAACTAGGCCAGCGCTGCAGGACTTCTTTATCATATTTTTCTTCTCTCTGTGAGTCTCAGTATCATTCCTGACAGGGAGCACCCGCAGACAGAAACGTGTGCGTGACCACGGCGGGGGGAAACGGCTGCGGGATGGGGCAGGGTCCGGGGGATGTGATGCTGGGACCAGGCTCTGGGCTTGCAGCTAAAGCCACATGCAAGAACCTTCTCGTTCTGGCAGCAAGAGAACATCTAAATCATCACCCTGAGACGTGCACGGGAGGAAGGGAGCACATGGTAACAGCATGAACCACAGCACAAGGCACAGAGGCTCATGGATCCCCTAAACCACTGTGGGAGAGAGATGCCAATCCCAGAGGGTGATGCCAATCCCAGAGGGTGATGCCAATCCCAGGACACTAAGAATCAGACTAAGAAGTGTGACCAGCAGGTTGAGGGAAGAGATTGTCCCCCTCTATTCTGCTCTCGTGAGACCCCACCCAGAGTATTGTGTCCAGTTCTGGAGTCCCCAACATAAGGAGGACACGGAGCTGTTGGAGAGAGTCCACAAGAGGCCAGAAAGATGCTCAGAGGGCTGGAGCAGCTCTGCTCTGGGGACAGGCTGAGAGAGTTGGGGGGGTTCAGCCTGGAGAAGAGAAGGCTCTGAGGAGACCTTGGAGCACCTTCCAGTGCCTGAAGGGGCTCCAGGAAAGCTGGAGAGGGACTGGAGACAAGGGCAGGGAGTGATGGGACGAGGGGGAACGGGTTCCAACTGCCAGAGGGGAGATGGAGATGGGATGGGAGAGAGAAATTCTTTGGTGTGAGGGTGGTGAGAGCCTGGCCCAGGGTGCCCAGAGAAGCTGTGGCTGCCCCTCCCTGGCAGTGTTGAAGGCCAGGTTGGATGGGGCTTGGAGCACCCTGGTGTGGTGGGAGCTGTCCCTGCCCATGGACTAGATGGTCTTTACGGTCCCTTCCAACTCAAACCAGTCTGGGATTCTATGCTAATCTGAGAGCACGATGCTAACCCAGGCAGCACAGATGCAAGTGCCATCCCTCAAAAGGAGAGGGAGCAGCACAACACTGTGGGTCAGCCTTCAGCTCCCGACACGGTCGCTGTGTGAGGATGAAGACAGAGCTGCTGCCCTCCCTGCATCCCGCCGTGTTATTGCCATGGTTCCCACCTCTCTAATCAGGGCTTCTTGCTCCCAGACAGCGCTGACCTTGATACCCTTCCAGTTCGAGGCCCCTCTATGGCAAAGCGATTCAATTAAGCCCTGGTTCACAGAGAGTGCTAAAAAAGAAGGGGAGAGGGAAATCAAAAAACCAAGAGCCCAACAACAATAAAAAAAAAACCCTCGTGAGAATAATTTTCTTCTATGGATTTTTAAGACCAGCGGCTGGAGAATCACTTTCTCGTTTTTGTGCTGTCTCTCCAGTCAATAAATAAGAGGGAAATAAAGGATTTCAGAGAAAATAGAATGCAGTCAAAAGGTAAATTGTGGTCTTAAAAGCCCCTAAGAGACTGTCACAGACTTTGAAATGTTTCCTAGTTTGAGACCATTTCTTCCTGACTACATGGTTTCCGCTCCTCAATTTGCATCTCTGGGAGGTAATCTTTAAAACTGATTTTCCCCTGGTTGCATTTCATCGGCAAAGAAACTAAACAGGCTGCTGCATTACAGTAATAACATCAACATTTCAGCCACCTTCGCCTTAATTATTTCTCTGTCTTGTCAACAGAACCAGTTAAACGAGATTTATGGTTGGGTGGGGAGGAGGGGGGCCAAGTGGCGGGTGTGTGGATAGGTAAGATAACCTGGAAAAATCCGATTTCTCCCTTGTTACGTGTCACCAGCAGTAAGAAAAAGTAAAATAAAAGAAAAAAAAATACACGAGGTAAAAGGTTTGGGCCATTTAAGTAATAATAATGTCAGCATTTCAGCTGTCTCTTGCTTAATTATTTCCTTCTCTCAGCTCTGCCACCTGAACCAGTTTAGATAAGATTCCAGCATGGATAAGGAGGAAGAACCTGTACTCTCTGAAGCAGATAAGGCACATTTTCCAATGGAAAAGAAGAGAATACGGCACTAAAGCCTTCCTGCAGTCTTCTCCAGATTTATTAGCAACCTCTTAGCAAAAGTCTTGCTCCTAAAAGCTTGTGAAGTTTTGCAAAACACTACCGGGTAAGAGAAAAGCACTTGTAAAGAGGAGAAAGGGAAACCAGAGTGTGCAAAGCAGCTCGCCAGCACCCATGTCCAGCCAACACACACAAGGTCACTCCAAAAGGCACCATGGAGGAGCAAGCAGGGGTCTGGCTGATTGCTGCCTGCTGTTAAGGAGAGCCTAGAGGTTTTGGGAAGGGCTCCTTACCCATTCAAGGTGTCAAAGCTTCCTCCTGAGTTGGCTGCATGTGAAACTTTGCCCCTCCAAGATGTCCTGCTCTGATTTTTTAGGTCTCCTCCCTTCTGAGATGTGCACAGCCAGCTTTGTCCATCACCACGTGCTTTAGACCAAGGCTCCCTTTCCAGGAAAACAGATTAATAGTACATTAAGCCCTCTGTGACCTTGCAGCCAAAGGAGCTGGGTACAGAGAAGGGCTCTTGCATGGCAGAGGATGTGGATCTGGCAAGCTGTGAGCCCCGGAGGGTTCATATGTGGGTCCAGCCCTGCAGTGGAACGTTGGATGCTGCACGCCCGCCGCTCGCTGCAGGCTCTTCCAGCTCAAAACCCTGCCAAGCCACGTGTTCACGGCTGCCAACGCGTGCCCAACACACCCGCAGATGGGCTGCTGCCTGTGTGCAAACATTTACTGACACCTTGAGCGGCGCGCGAAGACGCGGCAGGTTGCTGGAAGCCGTCCATCCGCGGGAGGAGGCACCGCAGGAGACGCTGCTGCGAGGGAGACCATGAGATGCTCTCGGCTCCTCTGCGCCACACAAGAGAAACATTTGAAGAGTAAAAGAAGCAGAAGCTCTCTGGATAAAAAGCCAGGAGTCTCCTCTTCTCCCCATTTGTACCGCAGAGTCTGTTTTTAATACACAATTTCCACCCTTCGGTGGCTCAGATGTTTTGTTGCTGACCCTCAGGCCAATCCTCAAGCCAACATTTGCTCAGGGTTTTGCAAGCACGTGGCTATTTTCCTTCCTTTTATAAAAAAATGGGTAAAAACTTTCCCTCTTTCTTGATTTATAAGGGGCTGGGGAGCGATCATGCCTGTGCAAGGAGGCAAGGGGTCGGGGATGGGGAGCGTGAGTTTCTGCCTGTGCAGGGTGCTCATATCGCTGCACTACCTGCCAAAAACATCCATCAGGAATCACCAACACAGCTCCAGTCTCCCCCTTATCATCCCAAACCTGCTGGCTCTTCAACTCAGGGGTAACTAATAGGATGCTCCTGCTTCAGGCCATGACATCGGGGCTGGATTCAGCCCCGTGCCTCTTCCCACAGAGCTTACGCACTCCTTCAGCTTCCCTTCCCCTGGCCCTGCCTTCCCACCCTGCCTCGCGCCTGATTATATTGGGTCTGCATGTGTAAGTACAGCCTCCTGCCATCCTAATCATCTAAAGTGGCTATTTGAATAACAGTTGTTGGTGCCTGTAGTTTCCTGTAATTTCCAAAAGGAAACAAATCCATGCAGACTGCAATTTTGCGCCTATGAATTTTGAATGAACGTCTCTAAGAGTCTCAATTCCTCTCTCCCTTCCTTCCTCCCCTCCCCTGCCTCCCAGGCCCAGCTGAGCTAGATGCTACCTCCCCAGGGTCTCAACTGAGGGGCTGGATGTTGGGCTCCTAAGGTGAGACCACCACTCGTCCAGGGAGCCAGAGGAGGAAGGAGGCTGCATCACACCCAGCCGGCAGCAGGACAAAGCAGGGCATGGAGGCAGAAGCATCTTTCAAGCATCAGGTGTCGGGATTTTTCCCTGCACTGCCACCTCCAAATGAAGCTTGGGAGGTCCCTCTCTAGCCCTGATGGTACCGGCCCTTTGGAGATGCTGCTGGCCAAGCTGCTCACCATCTAACACAGACATCTCTCCTCCAGAGCTGATTTCCATGACGGCGACAGTCCCTATTTATAACCTTCTCCCTTTGGAGTGTTCCCTCCTGTTCTGCTGTGTGCAGTTTTATGACAGCAAGGGTTTTCCTTTTTATGACACTGTTGTTTCTAAAGTGGTTTTATCACCTGGTTTTATGACAAAATTACCGTGCAGCACCCCAAGTGCCATAGCAGCAAGGAGGGAGAGCAGCTCTGGAGATGCTGCTGCTCCTTCCCGAACAGCTTGCTGCCTCGCCAGGGAAGTGGCTGTGATTTGGTGATGGATGGAGTGCTTGTTATCCAGTATATTTTTATCCATAGATATACAAAGCACTTTGCGATCCCAGTGGATACGAGCCACTATATAAATGTAAATCATTATCATTAAATACCTTCTGCATCTTTCAAACCTACCAGTTGGAATCGAACACTTAATGGGGCAGCTGGTATCTGGGCTTTCGCTGGTGAACCAAATGCAAGAGGTGTGATTTTTGTCTTTGGTACCAATTAAATGTGATATCATGAATGACTTTATTTTGCCCTCACAATTTTTCACGCTGCCTCTGATTTGAAAGTCACTTCTCACCCACTAGGAGAAATCTCTGCAGACTTCCCTAGCAACAACCTGGATAAAAAACAGCCCCCTCGGGCCCGTGGATGCTCCATATGGATTATCCAAACCCATTGAGACCTCTCAGGTGTTCATCCCTCAGCATCACCGTGAGTTAAGGACAGTGAGAGGATCCCCCGTGCACTGCTGGGTCACAGGGAGGAGAGTTTGAGTCCTATGTGATGACTCAAAGGAGAATATAGACACTTGGCTCCAAAACTCTGACTCCACAGCATTTCTGCTCGGCCACTGCCCAACCTTAGAGATAACTGACCCCAGAAAACCTCTTGGACACAGTCCACATGGCAGCCAGAACCACAGGGAACACAGGGTACAACACAGGTCACATTTATCACCCAAAGTTTCCTGCTTCTGCTTCACCCCAGTCCTTTTTCCTTTCTTTAGAGGAGGGATCTGAGCCTGAAGGCTTCCTCAAGGTCAGGGATGAAGGCTCTGGCAGCACAGCAATGAACACCCAGGACTTGGGTGTTTATACCCAGGCCTTGCAACCACCCAGCAACACCTGCCCATGCAGCCAGGAGGACAACCCAGGCAGGCAGCACACTGGGTGCCCCTTCCCTGGTTCTCATTTTCCCCAGCCTCTCCTAAGTTGCAGCTTCCTGCTGCCCAGGGGAGATCTTCCAAGCCCCTTGTCTCTCTCCGCAGAGGTCCGAGTTGAACGTGCTTGAGGAACCCAATAGTGTGGCTTCACGCCTGTCCCCCGGGGGCTGCCATCACCCCAAACTGAAGATGTCTGAATGGTCAGTTCCTAATTTGAGCATGTCAGGCACCTTTTAATGTCAAAAAAAGAGAAATACCCCTTCCAGAGGACCATTTGTCCAACCTCTACCTTGGCACAAGATGAGTATCCTGGGACAGGGGAGGTTATTGCCCATTAATTACAAAAGACACCCATAGGTCAGTCATTAAGATGCAGCTATCTAGTTTTGAAGCCCAAGTTAAGCTAAGAGGGATGTCATGGCCCCAAAGCCATCCCTGTCCTACCATCAAACATCTGTCAGACATGCTGATGGGTGCTTCAAAAGCAAACACCGCTGACAAAACACCAGGAACAGAGAGCACTGAGACGGGTTTGAAACAAGAAGAGAGATTCATCATCGGGTTCACCAACCCCTTCCCCACCATGGCCTGAGGAGCTGTGCTAGGAAGCCTGAACTCCAATCATGGCTAGCAGAGCTGCTCAGACACAGGCTGAGTGGGTGCAAGGCTGGACAACACTTAAAGAACGGGGGGAAAGTGCAAGACATGCAAAAAACAACCCTGGATAAGGCTGCCAAAGCTCTCAGACCCAAGAAAACCCATCTCTCCAGGCTGGCCACAAGCAGAGACCCAGAGGGAGCAAGCATCCTCCAGCAGGAACACCTCAACAGCCGCTTTGTGCACCATCCTCCAGCAGGAACACCTCAACAGCTGCTTTGTGCACCACCCTCCAGCAGGAACACCTCAACAGCCGCTTTGTGAACCACCCTCCAGCAGGAACACCTCAACAGCAGCTTTGTGCACCACCCTCCAGCAGGAACACCTCAACAGCTACTCTGTGCACCATCCTCCAAGCAGGAACACCTCAACAGACATTCTGTGCACCACCCTCCAGCAGGAACACCTCAACAGCCACTTTGTGAACCACCCTCCAGCAGGAACAACACCTCAACAGCTGCTCTGTGCACCATCCTCCATCAGGAACACCTCAACAGCCACTCCATGCACCACCCTCCAGCAGGAACACCTCAACAGCCACTCTGTGCATCCTCTCCCAAAGTGTTTTCTCAGCTTTTGCAGCTGCCCCTGCCAAGCCTCAGGCTCATTTTTCACCAGGGGGGATCGATAAGAAAGCAGGGGCTGTCACTCAGGTGACGCCACGCTCCGAGGGCCTCATTCTTCTCCCCCAGCTGATGAGGGGAGAGGGAGTCAATACTTTTGGCAGGTCGCTAACAACCCACCAAGCTCCCAGCGGTGACGGATCCCTGGCTGAGCAGCCACCAAACCCTGAATCGCTTCCAAGAGGCAGGAGAGGAGCTGCCATGTGCCTGGGTAACACGGAGAGCAAGGAGCACGTGTGGGATATGGATGAGGGAGCTTTGTCTTGATTGGCAAAGGTGTCAGCGACCCAAAAGGGCATAGAGCAGAATAATCTCCCCTGCTCACAGGCATCACACGGAGCATCAGCCAGTTGGTGCAGGATGCGATGCAAAGGGGAAAGGCTTGTGGGATGCAGAGGGAATTCTGGCTCTGGGATGCCTTATGCAAACCCAGGAGGATTTGGGGGTGAGACACAGAGGTGTGTGCCCAGCAGCACAAGGGATGAGCCCAGCAGGATGGAGGGATTTTGACACACATCATTTCACAGCAACCTTGTGGCCATCGTAGCCAGGGGTAACTGCTCACAGCTCCTCTGCCAGGGGCAGGGAGGTGGACAGAGCCAGCGAGAGGGTAAAGGGACGCAGCCACCACTGCATCTGAAGGGATACCAGAGAATCAGGGAGGCTTTTTATCAGCTCTGTGTGCTCCACATCCATCAGCTCGGTACAGAGCAGCAGACTCTGCATAAAGAAGCCAAATGCTTCATGTTCGATAAAAACACGGGTCAGGCCCTCCCCACATCAAGACAAGAAATCACAGATTGGCGCGAGGATCCCACCATTAATCATCTCTAACCATGTCTCTTCCCATTTACTCTGTGGTCCTTCAACATCCAGGTAGGAATGCTGCTGCGGCTCTGAGGATAAAGCAAGGTGAGGTTTGATGGGAGGGGTGTTATCTGCTGATAGACCAAGTGATACAGTTCAGAGAAAACAGATGGGCTTCCCAGGCACCCAAATCTCAACACCAGGACAGCCAAGCTGCTCTATCTCAGCAGCTCTACAACAGCACAGCAAAAGCAGCAGAATGACAGGTACAGCTGCAACGTGAAAAAAGCCCAACTCTTTCTCACTTCTCCTCTCCCCTTATCAGTGTAATTGGAAAATCGTTATTCTACAGCAATGAGGTCAGCAGAGCCTGAGGCTGGTGGACATGTCCCACACAGCATTTCACCCTAGACATGCTTAATGAGGATGTAAGTGAATCAATTTTGCTTGTCTCCTTCAAAGCAAGGGGAGTGGAGCTCCTGCGGATGCTGCTCTGCCTTCCTCCTCCTCCTCAGGCCATGTTGGGTGCAAACCCTTCCAAACTGGGGGAAGAAAAAGTCTTCCCAATGCCCAGGTGAGACCCAGCTTAGGAAGACCCATCACTATAGCAGAGTTTTTAACATCTGGTACCTCTCTTCTATGTGTTTTTCCAGCTATAGACTGCACGAGGTTGCCTTTCACCCTGAATTTGTACAGCACCAAGCACCTCCAAGACCCTGACTCTGCCCAGCTGGGTATGGTCAAGCCCATGGAGATGCCTTCCCACCACACAGCGATGCCAGCAAGGAAACCTGTCCACCCTCTGCTATCAAAAGGAGACAGCTCAGAGTGCTGTAAACTTAAGCTGCTCAGACATGACATCAAATATTTAGGTTATCTGGGATTTGTGCTCAATTGTTTGATGTTTCTGTTTCATTCTCAGTAGACTCGGTTGCTATTTTGCCAGTGAAAATATTCCCAGCAGAAAATGCAGCTTGGTGATGATCCAAACTTTTTTTCAAGGAGAAGAGACTGTCTGAAAGAAAATGATCACATTTTCATCACTTCTTTTTTTTTTTTCTGAATTGACATCCTGACACTACATGCTGGTTTAGGCTGAATTTTGCTTTCAGAGAATTGAATGGAAAAATACTTGAGATGGTTCCGAGCTGAACTGTTTCTGGATTTGAAACATCACCTAGTCCACATTTTCTCACTGCAACTCAGCATTACAAATACTAAAAAAAAATAATATATGGCCTTTCCCAGGCTGTAACCTCTTTATTTTCTGATCAAACTCTGCTAAAGAGCAGGAAAGCTGGGAAACGCAGATGTCTCGAGCTGCCAGCGATCGTTTTGGTAATGGAAATAGCTCACTCTGCTCTGCAGGGGAGAGCTGGAAAAGCTCAGCTAGGAAAAGGATTGGAATAAAATAAAAAATAAAATAAAAAGGAGGAAAAGAGTTGTGATTGAAGGTGGATGCACTTGACACCTAGGTGACCTTCCTCTTCTCCTGTCCTTGGCTTATGTTATCTTAAAAGACAGGAGCTCTCACTTCAAATTAACTTAATATGGAGTGTTAAATAATTCATGTTGATTTAAGAAAGCTTCATTTCTAATGGGACACCCATGAAGGCAGAGTTAATATTAGAAGAGGCTGCGGAGGGGGAGGAGACAGAAAATTAGACTATAAAAGGTGAATGTACAAGTTAATTAGTTGCCTATCAATTATTCACCTTAAGTTGCTGGAAGTAGCTCCTCTGCCTCCTTCTTCATAGCCCCACAGTCCCCTTGTCCTGGTTGTCACTAACATTTCTCTGGGACCAACCCTTTCCCATAAGGCAGGGCTGGAGCCATCCCATCTCATGCTGGGGAGGACCACAGATCAGGACAGCCTTGGGATGCTCCTGCCAAGATGCCAGTGAAGAGCAACCACCCAGCAACACCTCTTCACCCATCTGCTTTGCTTGACCCAAGGTTGCTGCCGGATCGGCGCGGCGAGCCGGGGCTCCCCTCTTCCCCTCCCCTCTCCTCCCTCCCAGCAAAGCCAATGCTCCCTTCAAAGTTTCTCCTCGCTTGGCTGCCTCTGAGATCTGGGAACTCAACACTAATTAACGTGTCTGCAAATCCCAGCTCGGCTGGCGGGGCCTCAGATTCATTCACGGTCCCCCGAGTGCAGAAGGATCCACAAGCGAGCCCTCGGGCTCCTTCAGCTACACGGCTGGCAGATGCATATTTTAACAACACACATCTGTTGGCTATATAATCTCTTGTATTTGCCCTCCCTGCTCCGAGCTTTGATGGAAGACCAGAGGGAACTCTCCAGTGGTTACAGCCAAAGTGTTTGCTTTGCAATTTCGCTCGATTGCTGTCTGATTTTATTTTTAAATTTCTCCAAGTTCTAATCAGGCTCTTACTTTATTTAATTAATACCCCAAGTTAGTTAAATAGATCATAAATTAAGAAGCCCTGCATTAAAGATGTACCAGGTAGCAAATAGCACTCCAGTGGCTTCCCAAAGCCTGCCTGGCTTGGGCTCCCCTGCCAAACGTGGTGCCTCCATATCTCCCAAATCCCATCTCATCGGCTTCATCAGCCACTGGGGCAGATGTTGGTGGCTCCTTCCACCAAGAACTTGGACAGTGGCAGGAGAGAAGGTGAGGGAGAGCTGGAGAAGGAAGGTTCTTCAGCTCTGAGATGAGTTAGCCAAGTTCCCAAGCAATGTTTGTCCCTGAGACTCTACAAATAAAAGACTGATGCTCATGACAGTAATAGGCTCATCTGTTTGAATGTTTGGACTTCCAAAGCTATGGAATGATCTGTTCCACTACATTTAACCATGTAGATTTGAAAACAATGTGACAAAACCTTAAATATTTAATTAAAATACGGTGTAGCTCTCCATCTGAGCAGGGAAGTAGGAGGCATCAGCCCCGTGAAGTGGTTGTCAGACATGAATGACAGCAGTTGGAAGCTGAACTGGGAGGCGTTGGGGGATTTCTTGATACCAAGGAAGTGGAAAAGCTGGCAGGAATGGACAAGGCAGCACCAACCCCCACAAAAAACACCAGGCAAGGTATTTTCCAAGGCTGGGGCATGATAGAGCAGGATGGGGGTCCCCAGAACCAGACAACGGGCCAGGAGAGCCTCCCAGCTCTGCTCTAGCTGTGACCAACCCTTTCCTCGAGAGCTTCAAGGCTTGCATGCCAATCTGGTGACTGCTTAGGGATCCTCTCCTGCCTAGGCAATGCCTGCTGGCTCTTAGCACACCAAGTGTTGGAGGCATCTACAATTTATGTGCCATTCTCTACCCCTCCATTCTGGGGTGGCTAAAATGCAAACCACAGACCTGGTGTGGCAGCACCCACCACCCCACCCCAAAGGTATCCAAGTGTGATCTGGTGACCACTCACAACTTTCCAGTCCCTTCCAAAGGTGGGGATTATCACTCACACCTCCCCAGCCAGCCTTCAATTTCCCCAGAACATCGGCATAAATACATCTAAAGGGAAAAATGTGCTCCTGATGGGTTGCAATGTCCCATTTTCTTATTGATTGGGTTTAAGCTGAACATGCCATAACTTAAATTTTCTTAAAAGAAAAACACGCCGCAAATATAAGTTACTAAACATCTTAGGTAAATGTACCAATTAGCAACTACCATGTATATTCACATAAACATTAACTACCATCTATTCAACATGTTCCATAACCCCATAGATAATAATGATTTTCTTTTGATCCATAAAAACATCTCTCCGCTCAATCAACCCTTTTGCAGCAGCTCTGAGCTCCGACGCTTGCCCGCGCGCCCTGGGACTAAATTAGTTTTGAAATCTTTAGCTCTAATTAAATAACATTATTTCTTTTGTCTGGCTCCAGCAACACATTTTGCCTTCACAACAGAAGGACGAAGCCAAGGCAAAGGAGGGGAAGGCAACACAGTTGTTGGTGAGAAACCTCCTCTGTGACAGCCGCCTTCTGCTTCCCAATTCATTTGTGGGCATCTTTCATGTCCAGGCACACAGCAGAGCACTGAAAGGTTGATTGAGAAGGATGGATCAAAAGAAAATCATCATTATCTAAGAGGTCAGGGAAGAAAGAGATGGGTAAGATTTGGGGTAGGGTACTCAGTAGGGTTGCAAGAGGGAAAAACAAATGCAGGGGAAGTTACAAAGCAGAAATCAGAACTCACTTTCACAGTGGTGTAATGCACACCTTCAACCACAACTAGTACCTTCATTAATTTTTTTGGCTGCTCTAGGCTAATTAGTGTTGATGTGACTGAAAGCACTAAAACCGTTGGTTTGGACCTTTCATAAATTTCTTTTTCCCCCCTAAAAATTAACCAGAAAAAAACCCCAACAGCAAAGAAAAACCAATTCCAAACTTTGATTTAAACAAATTTAAATACGTAAATGGTTTCACTCTGAGGGTTGAATAATCAGGATGTATCTGGGAACAATATAGACGGGTTTTTGTCCAAGCTTTGCAAGAAAAATGAAAATATTATGAGGAGAGTATGAAAAGCAATCTTTGCTCAAGCAGTGGAGTCCTTCTGGTCCTGCTACAGAGCAGCACTGCAGCAAAGGTGATGCACATCACACCGATGCTCTCCAAATCCTCAAATTTATGCACAACCACTCTTGAATTGACACTTCTATTTGCAGAGCTGAAGTAGCAAACCTTTTGTGCCTGTGTTACTAATCCCAGAATTGCTGCGCTCCCAAAACCACTTCCTTTGCTTCCGTTCTCAGGATCGAGACACACCCCCACCCGCTCTCGCCATGGATTCATTTCCAGCCCTCTTGATTTAGCAACAAAAACGTTTTTTTGACAAAAAGCCACTCAGTGCAACCGGGAGGGACAGAAATAACCCCAGAAATAACCTGCAACGTGGTGGGGAAGCGGAACTTACTGAGAACAGTCAGCCGGGCAGGTCTGGATCGGATGGCGGCTTGAATGGCCTGACATTCGTAGACAGCATCATCTTGGAGATCAGCCCTCAGGATTTTCAAGTGATGCTCTCCAGACAGATGGTCTCCTACGACCAGATAGCGTGGATAACCTGCAGAATGCAGAGCACGAGTCAGGATGATGAGCCCAAGGATGAAGAGTGGGAGTCCAGAGCCCCAGCTGCCCCACAGCAAACACCCAGGAGCCAGGCAGCTTCCTCCCTTCCTTGGTGGCCAGCACAGAGAGAGGGAGAGAAGCCTTCCAAATTTGGGAAAGACACTGCAGGTTTTTCCCTAAGAGTTCAAAAACAGAAACAGTGAGGAAGGAGCATTAACTGATATCCCTAGGAAAAGGGATGAGCCCTTCTACCAGGTAACCCACCACCACCTCCAGCTCCTCCGAGACCTGCCATGGGATGTCCTTATCAGTGAAACCCTGGAATACCATCACTATTAGGTCTGTGGAAAGGTTGGGAAGAGGTCTGCAGGGTACTGACAGGTCAGCCTGCCCCGAAGCAGCACAGCATGAAGGCTGCCATCACCCCATCCTTCCCCGCGCGGGTGATGAATGTGCTGTGGAACGCAGGCAGCCTGGCACGCTCTCCTGTTTTTGTTGTTTTGCAAGCTATCAACAGCAGGATTTGCTCTCCTGAACCGCAAGAAATACAAATGATGGGTTTGTTTGTATTTAGCTAATTAGATGACTGGCTGAGCTGGTATCATGCAAGCTGGCAGTTCCTCTTGCTGAAAGCAGCCCCAGCTCCGTTAATTGTGGAAGTCATTCACATAAGCTACGTACTCCAGTGGAGCTGCTGTTACCCAGTCGTGTCTCAAGGTCTTGTATGGGAAGCTCAACTCTCTAATATATGTAAAAGTTGTGGCACAGAGCTTTGAAAACCAGTTGAAGAGGGGACTGCTCGCTCAGACAAGTCTGAGAAATGAGTAATTATTTGCATTAAAAAATAGAGGAGAAGAAAAAGCTTTCGAGAAGAGTGAGGTCCCTGGAGACCGAAGAACATGAATCCTCCCCTGGTTTCTGAATCCTGCTGCTTGATATGGAGAAAACCCCTCCCAGGTCTCACGTGCAGAAGCTGAGCAGTGACAGCATCACATCTGTACAACCTCTGCTGTGCTCGGGGGAGCAAGGCTGAAGCTCCAGAAAGGGCTCACTGCCCTCTCCCATTTTTCTGGCTTTCAAGCAAATGCTCTCCCTTAGTCACATAAAATATTTCACTGAAAAAAACCCAGTATTTTCTAGCAAAACATAGAAACTGTGTAACTTTGCTATTGCTCCAGAATCTTTGCCAGTTGCAATAAACCCTCAATCACAACCCATGCGTGGGATTAAATAACCAAAAGTCTGGGGAATTTTATTACCAAGCTGCAATTTGCCAAAAGCACAGCTTAAAGAAGCCACAAGTTCTCATGGGTTCTGCTGGACTGCAATAAACACATTCATCCAAAGCAAAGAGAAACACTCTAGGTTTTGTTTGAGGATGTCAAAACAGGGACTTTCAACAGTTACAAAACATTTCTGCCTGCGTTTTGGAAACACAACATTTGTTTCCAAAAGTCTGCCCAAAGCAAAGGTCCCCAAGGGGTCAGGTCACACCTGTGGGAAACCAACTGGTTTGTTGTGAAAACAGCTTTTGCTTATTCAATTTCAATGCTCACGTTTGAGCTGGAAGCTGAAAGAAATAGTAAATAAATTATAAATTATAAATATATATAAATATANCACTGCTGGGCAGGGAGAGCTCCTGTTTTCCTTGGTGATGTGGGGGGATACCACGACTTACTTGAGAGGTCCCGTCCGACTCCCAGGGCGAGCCCATCTTTAATCCACAGCACGATGCCATTGTACTCAGGGATGGCACAGAGCAGTGTCACGGGCTGCCCAGCAATCACCACCTGGTCCTGGGGCTGCTGCGTGAAGGACGAGGCTTGACCTGCAGAGGGGAACAAGAGAGGAGGAGGAGGCTGTCAGTTCTCTGTTGATTTTCCATCAACAGCCCAAGATGCTCCTGCCACAGCACAAACCTGCAGCTGAATTCTGCAGCTCTTCATTTTGTGATTATGCATTGCCTCCTCAGACACAAATTTGCAACATTTTTCCTCCCTGGGGAAAAAAATGACACAGCAAAGGGGTGCCAGGCATTTCCTATATTTAATACCAAACTGTGGTGCTGGTGTTTCAGCCACCATGATCGACAAGCAGAAAAGCAGTCAGATTTTGTACCTAATGCGAGAGGATCTTGGTCCTCTGCTTCCAAATCTCACTCCCACCTCACGAGCTGTCCGAAATCAGGATGCACAGTGAGGAACCTGCTAGAAAACAGGCAGGAAAACATCTGACTGCTGCTGTTCTCTCTTCTCCCAGATGTTCACACACATCTGGGCGTGAGAGGAAGCAGCAGCCCTGGTTTTGCCACAGTTCCATCATCAAACTCCCAAACGAGGTGGAACTTCTCATTTTCAACACAAATACCGGGATGCACTGCAACCTCTTCCCCACCAGGACTTGTGTTTTATTTTCACCCTTTGAAATACGTCAGCATTCTTTGGCTTTGCCATGATTGAAAACCAATCAAGGTGTTAATTCCTCCCGGTTTTTGCTTTCTAAAATAAACACTCTGGTTTTCAAGGTGGGAATCTGGAGTGCCCACGGCTCAACAGAGATCAGGATTAAAATGAAATGAAAATTAAATTAAAATTAAAGACCCACACCCCTCAGCTCAATACACAGAGTCGTAGCAGGTTGAAGAAGAAGTTTCTCTTCCAAACCCATTTGTTAAACCAGGACAGTCTCCATGTGAACCACCCAAAAATCAATTCAATCCTAATTTACATTAACTCAATCGACTCATTGACTGATGATTAATCCTAAACCAAGGTTAAGTGTGACACAAGCTCTTGCAACTAAACTTGTTTCCAAATGAGTTGTTGGGCCTTGCCTACAGGGCAAAGCTCCATTGCTCCATCATTTTCTAACTCGTGCCCTTAGACCAACGCACGCCCCTCTGCAAACGCTTATGTTTCAATTTAATTTATCGGTGCTTAACTTAAACTTGCTCTTGGCCAGCTAAAGATGTACAGGGAAGAGCAGAGATATCCTTTCTAGATTGCTACTGATTTATATACATCTACTAGATTTATATACATCAGCCCCACTGAAATTTTCACAAGGACAAAGCGCTACTAGAATTATACAGAAAAGTGGGAATGAGAGAGAAAATTAGGGAAGCCAGCAGAAAAAAACCCCAAGCATTTTACTCTGTTGTGGTTTTCTTTTTTTTAAATATATTTTTCCACCCACTAACTATGTTTTCACAGCTCACTCCGTAATCCTGACAATTCGGGAGAGCTGGGACACCACTGGAACACGGCAATAACCCAAAAAGATTGTTTTATCGGCGAGAATTATCAGGTTGTCAGCTGGGAGCTGCAAGAGGCGTAATGAGAAAGCAGAAGCACAAAGTGGTGTCCGTGGCCTCTGAAAATGCCCATTAAGCAGAGACTTCATTTGGTAATTGCTGTTGGAAATGAAGCCCTTTTTAGGATTTTTTTGGTTGTTTTTTTTTTTTCCCCCCTTTTTTTGCTTCTTGATGTGTTTCAGAGAGCAGCTGATGGCTATGGAAAATCAGAGCAGCAATACAGCATATGTCTCCTGTCTTTTTCTTCCCTCTGTTTGTTCAGTGTGAAAAATTGTCACTTGAAACCATTTTTTTTTTCTTGGTCCAAGGCTCCATCTCAGCTACAAACAGCTCAGACTCTGGCACAGGAGAGGAGAGACAGGGGTAAGGACCTTAAGAGCATTACCTGGCCCAGTCCCTGCTCCGCCACAGGATCATCTCTCCTTAAATCACAGATAAAGAAGCAGCAAAAAATAAAGTACTGAAGGCAGAGCTCAACCAGCTTTCAAATCAGCTTAAAGTCTGATTACTGGGTTTAACTGGGTTTGGAAGATCAGAGGCCCGTCCACATTACAGATTTCAGCTGTCTTATGTCTTAATGTCAAAGGAACGAGTAATTTGCAGAAAAGTTTTAAGGGAGATAAGATACTTGCCAGAAAATACCTGAAAATAGGGAGATTGGGAGAGGGTGATTTACAAATGCAGGTTGAGCTGTTTCAGCTACAAGAAAATGGGCTGAAATGTGTCAATTGGGGACTTTTCCCATGAACGTTTACATTATCGTTACAAAACGGCTCTTCGGTTCCAAAGCAGAGTGTTTTGACTCCAAGAACAAAACAAAACGAGCACTTCAAGCATCACACAAGGTGCTCTGGGTCAACCAGAAGTTACCATTCTCTCTCCTTCCACTAAACAAGGCATTAGCCATAAAAATCCAGTTTTAATTATAACCTGGCTTCCCAAATGCGAATCCTTGCAGGGATTGGAGTTCAGAGCCCAGCCAAGAAGGGAAACCAGGTGCTGGTTTTGGGAAACACCGTGTCAGCAATCCCAAACACCAGGGAGATGCAGCAATGTGCACAAATCCCCCCACCCCAGTGGGGTTTTCTTTTACTCCCAAAACCTCACTTTTCCCCTTTTCAAGCACAAAGACTCCGTGTACTTGCAAAGAGATGACCTTTGGCTTCCTGCAAGCATCGCTGGGAGCAACCGTGCCCCTGCAAGAGCATCCAACGTGAGCATCTTCTGCTCTTCATCCAGCAGAGAGGAGACGCACCAAGCAGAAGCAAGTATCAGGAGTCTGAATTAATTGTTGACCTTTTTTTTTAAAAAAAAAAAAGCAAATGGCTATGTAAATGAGATGCTAACCATGCCTCTTGGCCACATTCCAGCGCGATGGCAAAGCCCTGTCTAGTCCTATCCTCTCCCAAGCTGCCCTTCTGCTGAACGCAGGTTATTGTAGATGGGGGCTTTGGTGTTGGAAGAAGGCGAGAGATGCTCTTGACCTCGGAGCCTTATCTCCTGGTTGCTGGCTTTGCTTCACTCCCCAAGAAGGTATTTACACCACCAGACAACTGCGTGACCTGCTTTCTGGCCCTGTGGTCTCCCATCTTCCTGGAGGATGTCTCTCTGAAACAAAAGTGGGGGGCACTTCTTGCTGCTGTTGAAATCCTAAGCAGCAGGAACAATAACGGGAGAATAAAGGACCTGCTGTGAATGGTGAGCAGGCAATAACGTTATCCCTGCTTTCAAAAAATATCACAGGCAGGATCCTTATGAAGTCACAAGCATGTCATAAAGGCATAGGAATAAAGAGGAGAAAAAGAGAGAACCACTTTAGAACTCTTTCTATTTCCTTAATGGATTTTACACCTGTGGCTCCTGTTTTTCAGTGCTTTTCTGTAACATTACCTTGTTCTTTCAAACAAAGGCTGAGACTCTGCTAAGTTTGTGACTTCCAAGGGAAATCACACTGCCAGCGCCACAACATTCCTTTTCAGTGAAGTCCCAACACCCACAGCCTGGTGAGAAGGACCACAAATCCCATTTTAGAGCCCAGAAAACAGAGGGAGGCACCTCCACAATGACGTTGCCAAGGTCGTGCAGGGCATCTGCAACACAGCAGGACCTTGAAACTCCTTCCAACACTGAAGCTGGAATTGGCGGCTGGCTTTCTAAGCTCTCTGAAGACTGAAATTTGTTTGCACGACTTCTTGTCTGAATTATTTCAGCTTGCAGCCTGCCTGCAGACAACTCACTGCAAGAAGAGAAGAGGCAACTGGGAACAGCGGATAGTTAAATTTTCATTACCCAGAAGAAGTGAGTATTGTAGTAAGGAGCAAGGGACTTAGAGAGGGAACAATGACTCATTAGAAATAGAGACACCGTGGCTCCTTTAATATAAGTGAAGCTTTGAATTTCCATTGTTCTGAAAAGAATTAGGCCTTTTTGTTGAGAAGTGGCAAAGAAGGACTATGAAGCTCCTTGTAAAAATATTACTGATCTGAAATGAAACAGCCGGTGATTACAAGTGGTGGGATGTTTTCCTTGTCCCTCAATGCAGATACCCCAGCACGATGTGGGATAGGAGGATGATCAAGGGGCTGCTGTTGCACTGTCCTAGAATGGTCCCTTTTCAGACCAAGCAGACACAAGTGCCCTGATGTAAAGTCGTGCCATTTCGGGGTTGGTTTCTCCTAGAATCATAGAATCACTATGGCTGGAAGGGACCTCCAGGGGCATCAAGTCCAACCTTTATCCCATCAGATTCCTGACCATTAGACCATCAGACCATGGCCTCAAGTGCCTCATCAACCCGTTTGTTGAACACCCCCAGGGACGGGGACTCCCCCACCTCCCTGGGCAGCCCATTCCAGTGCCCAACCACCCTCCCAGTAAAGAACTTCTTCCTAATCTCCAACCTAAACTTCCCCTGATGGAACTTGAGGCCATTTCCTCTCGTCCTGTCATCAGCAACTGGGGAGAAGAGACCAACACCAGCCTCACTACAACCTCCTTTTAGGTAGTTGTAGAGGGCAATAAGGTCTCCTCTCAGTTTCCTCTTCTCCAGGCTCAATAACCCCAGCCTGGAGATAGACCCATCTCTTGACTGTAGAGATGGCTGCATGCCCACACTTTCCCGACAGACAAGGGCTTGTCTCTGCACCACCTTGCACAGCTTCTGCTATCGATCTCGTGACAAATGGGCCAGTTCTCAGTGCTGATTCAAATGGGTCCTCTTCTCCGAGCCAAGGACAACAAGCTCCCTGCATAAGGCCCATGGCACTTGGAAACACACGCCCGCATCGATTTTTAGATGACTAGGAAAAGCGAGCGTTACATTATTTACAAAGCTCTCTGGAACTGTCAGTCACAGGGAAGCACAGTGCTAATAGGGAGACCAGGGAAGAGGCAGGCGTGCTCATTACCTGCCTCCCAATGACCTGCCTGGTGAGAGATGCCACCCAGCCCGGCCTCATGCAAGCTCTGAGCACAGCACTGTGAAGAAGAAAGGAAAGGGACATCCAAGTCTCCTTAGCAAGGATTTCCCCAGACAAGGACAGAGGCCAGCTGATTTTCTTGTACCTTTGGAGGAGCAAAGAACCTGACAGGAGTCTCATCAGTGATGATCTCTGGAGTAAGGAGACATGGAGCAGCATCCCCAAGGGAGGGTTGCTTGTTGGTCATGGCCAGAGCCACGTCTGGCACTTCCTTTCAGCTTCATGAAAAAAAAAAGGTAGCTTGAGTTCGTCCCTTGCATAAGCTTTCCAGTATTTTATTTTGCTTTTTTTTGGGAGGAGGAGGGAATAAAATGTGTTTGAACAAGAATGTCAGTTTGGCCTTTTTTAGTTTGACTACACGAGTCCGGCTCACACGGCTTCTGTACGCTTGATGCTGCTGAATTATTCAATCTGAGTGAAGAAACAGCACAACACCCTTCAGTCAAGGAATGATTCAGCTGTATGGAAAGACAAGCGACAGCCAACCTCTCTCTGCCCAGCATAGGACATGTCCCATCTCATGTGAAACAAGGAGCTGAGCCTGTACTTGCTCATTGAGGGAGATGGGACCCTTTTTCCCCTTGAAGTATCCCAGAAGCAAAGCCTGGCAGTCCCCATTAGCAGCCACAGAGGGGAAGAAGCGGGCTACCTTTAGGTGAAAGCAAAGTCAAAATGATCCTGGGGTGCAAGAAAAGCAGCACCAACAGCCAGAGCAGAGTCTAAGCTTGGCCTGTGTTAACCCTTTGCCTCCCAACCACGCCCGAGCTCATCCCGCAGTGACGCCAGATATTTCCCTAATGCTGCTCAGAGAAGAAACATCAGCATCCCACTGTGTCCACAAAGCAGCTTCAAACGGGAGACGGAGACATTTCGAATAAGATATCAGACCTTTTAGAAATCTTTTTGTCTATTAGTCACAGAGGCGAGAGATCTGAACTATCGAGTGTTCCACTCGCTTTGATACCCCCGTGAAATCCCAGCGCTGCTTTCAAAGTCACTGCGAGTAGGTTTGATCAGCCATGCAGAAAGGGCTTAAATGTCATTGTCTGCTCTGTTATTAGCTACCAATTGGGAAAGGTGTAAGAGTATACTTACCGTGGGATATTTATTAGCAACCTCCTCCCAGCACTGGCTTCCAGAATTACCTCTCGTGGGATTAAATGCCTGTTCTTGGTGAATAAAAAGCAAACTAACGTACTGAGTCAAGGAATCAAAAATAAGCTGTCCCCAAAAAGCAGTGTTCGAGTAACCTTATAGACTGGACTGCACTGAATATTCAGACTCAAAGGATGGCTCCTGGCTGTTCTGCTGTAACAGCCTCGCCTGTACCTGCTGCCCAGATAAAGCCAGGCTGGTAGGAAGCTGCATTATCTTCTATTAGACAAGCTTGACAGAGACTGGAAAAAATAACCAGATGAGCTTTGGGGCACACAGGACTTTTCCTGGGTTGCAGATAGAAGCAGCAAAGTGAATTAGGTGGCGTTTTGCCACAGGGGCTGGCGCAGGAGGGTTTCTCCAGCAGCAGAGAAGCAGGGGAGCAGCAGCAGGATGGAAGGGTCAGCAGGATCGGGTTCTGAGCCTCCTGCCAAGGCTGCTCAGGGTACAGGAGCAATGCCTGTTCTTGATAGAAAGGAAGAGCAACAGCACCACAAGCTGTTTCAGAAGCCCTGGGCACGGTGCTGAGCAGCATCCCATGCTTGAGACGGGAGATGCTTCACTCTCATGAGCGCAGGGGAGAAGATTTCCTCCCATTGATCCACCCGGAGGCCCCAGGCTCCCCCCCGGAAAATTGCCAACGACTCCAAGAAATATTTTGTTATCAGCGCTCCTGAGGAGCCTGTCGCAGAATAATAAGTTACCATTTGCTCTCCTGTCAAGGAGTATCTGTTCCTGGCACGGCTCCACGGCGGCCAGACTGACGCGAGGCTGCCGAGGGAGCTGGGAGCAGAGGAGGGGACGCTTCGGTAACTCCAGCCCAGCCAGCTCGCTCCACAGCAACTACAGATGCTTCTCCAATGCCAACAATTTGTAGGTGACAAACAGCGCTCGCAAAGGGGTCGGCAGGTCCTCAGCTGCAGGAGGAACAGACGCTCCTGGGAGCTAAAACCACCCGTTTTAATCCGCAAAGGAGGAGAGGCTCTAGCTGCACGTTTTGATGAGAATCGTGGTTACCCAGTATCAGGTTTTACACTGTTGAAACTGAAAAGGGAAGCCTTCTCTGCCCCAGGTTGCCCTTTGAAAAAAGGGGTGCGGGGGAAGGAAGCAGCTTTGCAACCCAGGAAAACTCCTGGCTATGCTCAAACCCAGGCAGATCCACCATCTCTGTCTGTCCCTGACCAACGTGTCTTTAGCCTCTTGTTTCCTCCCAGCTTCTTAATGCTGACTACGTTCCTCAGAGCTTCCAATGCTTATTCAAAATGGAGATTTCATTTCTTTTCTCCTTGATTTTAAGATTTGTAAGATTTAAAGGTACACTGGCTTTATTTGATTTTGCTTTGAGTCATTGTGTGGAAATTAATTGAGCGTTGACAACCTAAAATAAGAGCTGGTGGACAGCAGCCTGCCCCACTCAAGTCTCCCAGATCAAACCCTTAAGGATTTTATCCCTTGTGACCTTCCACAGTCTCTCAGATGACCCCCACAGCCCTGAATTACATTCAACCCAGGTATGTCCCCCCACAGCCCATCCTTTGTTGCCAGACCAGGGCTGCTCTTTTGAAATATAGGCCCATAAATCTCCGCTCGTCTTTGAGTTAGAGGGCACACAGGACACTCGTCTGTAGGAAAACGAGAGGGATGAATAATCCATTTCACAAATGATTTGGAGATTTCAGAGTCTGGCTCTGCTCCCAGGAAGGGTAGCAACTGGAAGTTGTGCAGTCTACCAGGTGGAAAATTAGACCAAAGAGCTCGCCCTGGGTCACACCGTGTTTCACTTCCATCCTCATTTTTCAAAGTCTGTTACTGCACGCTTTGGGTCACAGAGAGAACTCAAAATGAAGATTCATTTCAGAACAGAAAATGCAAATATTTAATACTAAAACTGCTGAAAGAGTCTGCTCCTGGTCTCCATGCTCTAGCCAAACTCCAGCGAAAACAACAAGCTTTTATTTTGTCCCCTGTACAGTCCACTACTTTAAACATGGTTCTGCCAAAGCTTATCAGAAAATAAGCCAAACTAATGGATATATATATACACCCACATCCTTCTCAAAATAAATCTGAGCATAAGCAATCTCACCACAGGCTGGAGAGACATTATGCTCCCCATACAGCTTTGGGAACTCACACAAAGAGTTTCCATCTTTGCAGGTGCTTGAATCGCCACCACGCAGGACGCCCTCCACCAGACACCTTCCCAGAGCCAGAAACGCCCAGGTGGGGTCCCAAACCACACACATCAAGGTGGGAAAACGTGTAAATAAGTCTTATTATTGCCCTGAAACATTGTTAGGCCACCGCCTGCACAAAACATCAACCACATTGCTTCTGGAGAGGCTCCTGGCCAGATGAGTTATGTGATATTACAGATATCAGACTCGCTCCAGCTCCCTGCTGTTTAGTGGTGCTGAGAAGCAGGGTGAGATTGCTTCAGGTTGTGTTGTGTGAATTATCAAGTCTGAAGATGAAGTGGAATGAGAATTAGCAGGTTTCTGCTGTAATTACTGTTTGTTTGGATGCTTCCAAGTGGAAATGATTGTAAATATGTGCTTTTTTTTTCCCCCGCATGCAAGATTCACATTTAGAGTTAAAACAAATTATTCTGAAGAACAGCCTAAAGTTAAGCATATGCAATGCACACCAAAAAAAGGTGGCAGGGAAAAACAGGAGGAGGTAAGAGATGCTAAGATGAATAAACAAGGAGCAGAACATCAGTTAAGCAGGAAAGATTTTGTGCACGTGCCCGTCTTTGTTACCTGAGAAAGATGCTTAAAAACTCATGTAGTTTTCCATCCATACATGAAAGCCTGATCTCCCCTGAGATCTACTGCTGCTACAGTGTCCAGAGGCCCAGTGAAATGCCTAGGAAGTGCATTTATCCACTGCTCAGCCATCCCAGAGGCCAGTGACCTACAACTACTGGCTCCTGCTTTCCTACTGGGATCTAGCCAATAAAGCCAAGAGCCACCACAAATGAGAGGAATCAGGAATTCAGTCAATATTTATAGCCCTGCAATATTTATCAGCCCACATGCACCCTGGGGAGAATCCACCAGGAAGCCTTACTGCTGCTAACAGACCCAAGCAGCTTCTCTGCTTTGTTGCTGGAGAAGGGACCATCTCAGAAGGGGACTCAAATGTATTTAAACACCAGACTCCACTGTTCCTTTTGTTGCCAGCTCCTTCTCAACGGTCCCCACTGTGGAGTCAATGGCTTGCGTGTGCAAAACCCCAGTCCAAGAGAGGATTAGCACATTCCAGCCTGCTGAGTTAATTAGCAGGTAATGAGAGATGCTCATCAATAAACCCAGCTGTTTCTGAACCCCCTCCTGGGCTGAGCCTCCATGCCTGCAGGACATAGGAAGATTTCCATCCTGTGACAAGCTCCACATGGCCCACTTAGAAGATGATGTGCCACCCTGGAGCAAGCAAACCCCCAGCTCTACCCAAGGAGGCAAAGCTTGGTGAGAGATTCACAGCACTAGCAAGGCAACAAACCCCTTTTCATTCAGGTTTTTTCTGGGAGGGGGCAGAGCTGGGGAAGATGCTTTTCCATCTGGTTTGCTGGTAGATGATTCCTCCTCCCCCAAGGTTAAGAGCAGGTAGTAAAGCTGGAACTCAAAATAAAAGGAACTGAATTATTACAATATTTCACCCTATCCAAGGGTTCCCCCCCTCTTGAAACCTTCCGAGTCCACAGGCAGGGATAGAAACCTCCAGGGGAAAGACAAAAAAAGCTTCTTTTACAGTTTCAACCCCAGCAAACCTCAAATGCAGGACCCTCTTCAGGCTAAAATTCTGAGGATTGGGGACAGAAAAAAGCCCCAAAGCTAGTACCACCCATACATTCAGCCAGTCCCACCTCCACTTCTGACTTGAGGAAAAGTGTCCTGCCTTCAGTGAGGCAGGAGCACAACCTGCTTAAGGCTTGAGAGACACACACATAACCATCATCATCATTTTTAAGCAGCAATGTGCAACACAGCGCCTTACGGACTCCTATAAATTACTCAGCACCCGGCTGCCAGCTCAGCCTAAGCTCGATATTGCCTGCAGTAATTATTTGGATCAAATGCAGTTTATCTGCTTCATATTTGTGTTTCTGTGCTTTCTGGTAACTTATAAATGTCATCACAGTGTTTATTTGTTATAATGAAACTTAATGACGTTTTGAAACCGATGGCTGTGGTTGTGGGCTGCAGGTTTGAAGTAAATCTCTTCATCTCAGGAGCAGGAGGCCCAAAGATAACATTAAACCATCCTATAGGAAAGGAAGATGTATGCAGACAGATACTCAGGCCCCTGTATTATTCATTGGAGAGATGACTAGAAATAAGCCACACCGCCTAAGGCTATGGGCTCAAAGCACTGTCACCCAGCGAAGGCAAATGTTCCTGTCCAAGGGGAACTAGTTGTCAAGCCATAAGCCCAAATACATCTCAATCTGTTTTATTAAGCCTCTGAAGGCATGCTGGGGCTGCTTGCTGAGAGATGCCCGTGTGAAACGGCTGGCGGGGACGAAACGAGGTGGGGGCTGCTGTAAAACCAAGCAGAGCTGGGTATGAGAGGGAGAAACTGGCTTTGTGAGGCTTCAGACAGGGATGGGGAGCACACAGAGGCAGCGGCGTTACCCCATCTCAGCCAGATGCCTGATGCTGAAGGCCCTTCTCCTTCCAGCATAAACTTCTCTTGTCTTTGCTTCAGGTGCTGCTCCTTGTCCTCTCTTCTGAATGATTTCCTCCCTTGGTTTCTGTTGCTGCATGTATTTATAGACTCTGGCTGTGTCTCCCCTTGAGCCACCTCCAGACTATACAAACTCACCTGCTCCAGTCTCTCCCATTACAACCTGCTCTCTAATCCTTGAGCCATTCCCACCACATCACATTCTCTCCCTGCAATGCTCCAGTGCCAGTCACATCACTGCTCTGTCAAATTACTGATGCCTTATTACCTTGGGATCTGCTGAAGCAAAATGCCAGTGGCAACAGCCAGGAACATCTTTCCCCAAGCTCCCTCTTCCACGTATGGCAAAACAACCTTGGGAACGCCAAGTCATTCCATGTGATGTCAGGAAAAGATTGTTTCCACCAAAAGACTCCGGTGGACTGCATCTGTTGCTTGGCCACCTCCGTAGCCCACCACCAACTAAGGTCCCAGTCCTGCCACAGCAAGGTCTCCAGGACAGTCACCCTGGGGACATGTGGAGGTAATTCCTAGAGAGGTCAAACGCTACCAGCAAATGTGTGTTGATGCCTCACTCGCCCACCAACAGGAAAGGGAAAGAAAGCCTGGGTAACTCATTTGCTTAACCTCATCTGACCATCTGGATTAAAACCAGAAGCTATTATTGGCAGATGTGTTACCTGATGACAACTGACAAGAGAAATTAATCTCCACGACTTGCAATCCTTACACAACCAGCCCTGGAGAACCTCCTGCAAGGATCTCACCATGATAGCCCATCCAAGACCCCATCTCCAAGCTTCCTATGAGCAAACAGGACCTCTGCGTGACAGCTGGGAGCACTGCAGGTTAATGCACCTGCACACAGCTTCCCACAGCACCCCGAGCCTCAGCACAAGTCTCCCATCCACAAACCAACTGGATCCAACCTTGCTTAAAGCCTCCGTGACATCGATTAATGAGAAGTAGACAACTGCACGGGGCCACCTGCAACGACCTTGCCTGCAAAGCCTTGAAGAAGGGAGTTAATTCTGGAATAATGCTGCAAGGAGGGGCCGTGAGCCCCACCAGCTCCTGAGCAGCTATCGAAACAAACAAGTTGACAAATGAGGCTGCCTCCTAATGAAGCCAAAGCCAATACTCAGCCCTTCTATCAGGGCACGGATCAAAGATGGTCTCAAGGGCAAATGACCTCGGCGGGGGTGGGACAGCTGTCACTCGGAGGAGGGAAGGGATGTCACGGAAATGAAAAGGAGCAGCCTTGGAAGCAGGAGGAGAGGAGGGCAACTTGCAGAAGAAGAAAGGAAAAAAGATTTAAGAGAAATGCAGCAGGCTGGGGGAAAGACTTTCTTCCAGGCCTGAGGTGCTCTTTCAGCAATTAAGCCTGGTTATTAAGATCCTGGTGATCTTTCTGCCCTCTGCTATCACTGCTGCACATCTAGAGCAACATCCTTCTGGCAAAACTGTATTTCAGGTATTTTCTCTGCTGCTGAGGCTTCCTTTCTCCTCCCCACCCCAGTTAGTGAGACACTGACAAGGGGAAGGATCAGAGAGGTGGACAACCTCCTTGCTGCTATTCCATGAGAACTGGTGCAGGATGCGGGTTCCTGGGGTAGGGATTTCTTCCTTACCCATTTGTACAGCACCCAGGTCAACATGGACTTCACCCTCAGCTGAAGACTTCTGCTGCTGGAGCCAACCCCCTCAGACCTCCCTGCCATGAAACCTCCACCAGCAACTGAGCTCCCCCCTGCTTCTCTTCAAAAACTTGATGAGATGCTGGTCGAAGCTGATGGCAACAAAGACCTGGCATACTTATCTCCAGGTCAACCTAAATATTTCATTTAGCTTCTGAAGAAGTCAATTCCTTTTCTCTCTTTCTTCCTTCCTTTATTTTAAATCTCTAAATGCATACTGTGTCTCATGAATATTGATGAGGATCATTAGTCACTGAACATTTCACTTCCCTTCTCTTTCTCTCATCTATGTAAAACCTTCATCTTTGTTAAAGGGAAAAAGAAAAACCCATCTCAAGTTATATCTCTGGATGCATTTCCAGATTAGCCCCATTAATTCATTTATAGATTGAGTAAATACCTCTGGGAGCAAGAACTGGGCATAAAAGGACACGTCCATACAGGCCCTGTGATTGCTGCTGCACTGGAGGTAATTGTTCAGGTCTGTGGTTTGAGTTCATTGCTTTGGGAAGGATCACAGTAGCAGCCCCGGGTACTAAATACACATCACGTTGCTGGCCTGGCCCCTGGGAATTTCACTTGCACTCCTTCTCACACATGCTCCCTACCTATCCTTCAGGATTTTGACCATGCTGGTTCCTTCTGTCTTCATCAACCTCAACCTGAAGGCTGCTAATGGACTTCAGTTCCATTTAGTGAATACAGATGGCAGGGCTCGGCCAGATACAGGCAAGAGCTTGAGAAGAAAGAGAACAGGACTGAGCATTCAGCTTAATACTTTCCAGCAGTATTTCACTATTTCCTTATGATAAGAATGGATTTTTAGAAGGGTTTAAAGAAAACCAGAGGTCCAAACAAAGCAAGATGCTTTGCTGGGTGTTTGGCAGGACCTTTCAGTCAAATCCAAAGTCCCATTTCCTTGAGAAATGGGAAGTGGTGCATTGTGTTGGCCTGAAACACACAATTCCTTCTGATTTGTCATTACAGCTGTGAAATAGAGCTGTCTGCCACCACTCCAGTAAGAGAGGAGCTCCATCCTACAGGCAGGGACTGCAGAGCGGAGGTGACGTTATGTGACCTAACACCACGCAGGGCCACCAGCAGGGAACAGAGCTTCAGAACTATTTATTTAAACCTCTTCACAGCACACATAGCTTTGTAACACCTAAAGGGTTTCATCTTCGCAACGATCTTGCTCAGCTCACACCCCACAGCCTGGCTTTAGTCAGAAGCACTGTAGCCACAGCAAGTTTCAGCTTGGAATTGCACAGATTTACTGCTGCTGGCTCAAGAGATGTCTTAATAGGCAGCCAGCCTGACCCAGCAAAGTCTCCCCTTGACACCAGACAAAAAAAATCAGCTTGTTTGCTGTTTTTTCCTCAGGTTTTACTTACATCCCTGCCTTGTTTAGCTAACAGACACACAAAGCATCACAGAAATATCAATGAGACCTCTGCTGATAACGATGCATCTTCAACAACTTCTTAGGAGCTTGCTCCACCCACTCACCTCTTCCTTCTCAAATGTCTTTGTCAGATAAAGAGCAAAAGGCTCAATGTAATTTATATGGGAGACGCTTTCCCTAATCAATGGTGATTCTGTCTTCACAGGGAGACAGGAGTGACAGTGCTTGGGGTGAGACAGAGCCCTGGAGAAGACAGCACCTTTCCTGAAGATGACAGCAGAATTCGCAATGCAAAGTTTGCGGGGAGCTTTGGAGATCAGCTACAGACCCTGTGCTACCATGGATCCAGGGAGATGTTGTGCCAGGGATCCCATAGCTTTGAGCAGAGCTTTGCAGAAATTCCATTCCCGGGTTGTAGAATGTTGCTAAACCTCAGAGGGCAAAGCGTAAGAAGATGGTGGGATGCTCAAGAAGGTGCTCAAGTTGTTTAGGGGCTGTTGAGCTCCACTGTGTGCAAAAGCAGGCTAAGCAGAGCCAACCCTGATTGAGCTAAAGTAACATGTTACAAACCTGGTCCCAAGGGACAGATGACCTTTAAGGTCCCTCCCAACTCAAGCTTTTCTGTGACAGACCCTTTCCACCACCAGGCCAGCAAGCTGAGTGAAGTTTCAGCTCCTCCAACAGCACAGGCTGCCCCCAGCAGCATCTGGTAGAGGAGAAAGGTCACTTTTCACAGGGATAAGATGGGCTGATTCCGATTTATCCTTGGGGCTGAGGAAGATTCATGCTCTGCCTGTGCTGCTGCAGATGTAAAAGTCACTTGCAAGATCCAGATTAAGTGTCCCCATAAATCCAAGCAATTCTGAGGCAGCAACTGCCTTGCTGGGCTGCTAATGGGTGGCATGAGCACATCACTGTCTCGATGCCATGCTCTAACAGGACATTTTCCTGGCAGGAGGTGTTCACTGAACCTGCTTTGAACTCCATGGGCAGCAGCAGAAGGGGTGTTCAAGCAGAGATGTTTGGAGCAGAGGCACAGGCAGCTCCTCTGAACAAGCCATTTTCCCCCAAACCAGCAGCGACTCCATCACAGAGTCCCCGCTGGTTTCTCTCCTGGCAGTGAGACGGGGCCCTGAATCAGTGTTGTAGGAAAGATGCTCAGCCTTCCTGAGGGAAAGGCACAGGGTGCTCTGCTGAAGGGAACACTGGGATGGGTTGGAGCCGGGTGGGACTGAACTAGGCACAGCTCTCCCCAGCAAAGCACCCAGCCCCTGTGCCTACCAGGATATGGTTTAATGGCTAGGAATATGATGGGATAAAGGTTGGACTTGATGACCCTGGAGGTCCCTTCCAACCATTATGATGCTATGATGCTATGCCCAGGGCTTTGACATTCAGGATGTGTTTTAAAGCCTAAACCTAGTTTTGCATTTAAACCCCTCTCCTTCCCTCCTAGGTATTGGATTTTACCCATCTCGGTGTTGCTGCCGCAGCGCCCCACGACCCAACCAACCTAAACGCTCCCTCCCGCAGCAGGGAGCTGCTGCAAAAGCACCCGCAGCCTTCGTTCTTGCAAGAGCTGCAGATTCCCTTCGAGAAGCTATTAAGAAGCAGTCAAATAGAGCAACCTTTCATTGACAAGTCACTCGGCCCTTTAAACGATCTCCAAATAGTGTTTTCTTTTTATTGCTTTCTGCAGTTTAACAGCCTTGATTTCAAGTTACTTTGGCTTATGATAAACTCCAGATCTATAACGCTTCTATTCTCTCCCTCTTTGGTCTCTCTCGCCCACTTCTTTATGTTTTTATTAAAAAAAGATCCAGGAAAACAGATAGCAGATTAAAAGGGAGACAAATTGAAATGGGTCAAATGTATCTTGCTTAGATGACAGCCACCCCATTAGATACTTTTAAAGAGGACAAATAATCCGTTCAGAAGCACAAGTGGGCTTTTACATTTATTCTAAATTACAAACCAAATGATTGCAGCCTCAAATGGAAGCACTGGCTAATTGCACTAATATCTCACTAATTCCAGCACCAAGGAATGGTGGAAAAACTAACGATTTTCACCATTTAACCAATTATTCAATTTAGACCAAGGTACATTATGCAAACCCCGCGTTGAGCTTCCTCTCCATTTTGTGATCTATGACAAGGACTGGAATTCCAATTATTAATAATGGAGGAGCTATAATTATTCTAAGGATGGGTACGAGATAATTATAAGCCATAAAAACAGATTTCATACGCATGCACAATTCTCTCCCCGCGTCTAGCAGAACCAAAACCTATCTGCAGAAGAGAGAGATGCTGAAAAAACCCCACCCAGAGCTACACAGCTCGTGGTTCCTCCTGACCCATGTCCCACGCTTGAGGTATGTGGGTGAATCGTGTACCTTTGAGGTACATGGATGGTGCCTTTTGAGATCTTCCCCCAGCAAGAGACAGCAGAGCCTTGCATTAGTCCCAGCACCTTTAAATAAGATCCCTGACCTTCTGAACAAAAGAGCCAAGATGAGGTTTGAAGGTCAGGCTGCAAAACTTTGAAGTTCTCACCTTCCATGCTCCCAAAACTCAGTGTTTGTCTTACACTGACCAACATCCCTATGGCCTTTAGAGCAAAGTCTCCTGCCTTGGGTTCGGACAGCCTTCATCTGGGCACATTTCTCCAGTCATTACCCAGCAAACACGATTTGCTAAGCAACACCCTCTCCCAATTAAACACAGAGCAGCACTTGTTGCCATGTGGAGCTGCAGCTCCGCAGCGATGGCTGCTGGCACTGCAGAGCTTTGTAGCACAAGCAGAGACACCTTGAAGGCAGAAAGCCACAGAGACCAGGTCCTGCTGCCAGTCGTGATGCCAACAGAGGGCGGCTGCTGCCAGAGATAACACCAGCACATCCCCTCTCCTGGCACACCAGTGTCTGCATCTAATGGCCCACACTGAGGAGACTACTACAGGTTCAAGTGCAGATTTCAGCCTCATGGCTGTCCTTAACTGATGGTGTGGACTTGAGCAAAGCAGAAAGCAGGGCTCTGAGCCAAGCAGAGAGCTGGAGAGGGGGCATTTGTCCTTCCTTGAGCACAGCTGGCCCAGGAGGAGGGTGCTTCACCAAGTCCTTCTTCTGTCCCTTTTCCCAGCCACACCTGCTTTCCCCACCCAACCTTGGACATGAAGGTGAAGCCCACTGCTCCCCTCCATGCAGTGACAAAGCCAAGCACTGGGTCCATCCCACAGAGTTGCCACCTTCCCCCTGCACAGCAGGACACAAAAGCCAGCGAAGTGCCCAGAAAGGGAGATGGGAAGGAGGGGAGTGGGCTGTCCTGCTCCTGCTTGCCCACAGGGAGATGGTTGTAGGCACCTTCCAGCAGCTGATGGCTGGCAGGAACAGGTGGTGAAGGAGAAGGCTGACACCTCTCAGAGCTTAATCGTTCCCGTTAGTAGCTTTATGAATGGCAGCCAAAAAGTGCCATAATTGCTGCAGTGGCGCTTGCTAATGACTCAAGTTGGATCTGGCAAGAAGTCAAAGGCAGGAGAGAAGAAGAAAAATAGCAAGAGCAGGATCAACATCTGAATACCTGCCTTTGACCACTGCAGAGGACAGCAGAGCAAGCCTAGCCTGGGACCTGCAGCTACGGACAGACAGGAAGCAAGGATGAGAGGTGAGAATTTACAGCAAACCCCTCGGGAAGGGAAGAAAACTGAAGGTGAGGAGGAATAGAAAAACACGCCCAAATTTCAAGGTAGTTCAAGATCCTCATTCTTGGGCGACCAAGGTGACACTTCTCTACTCCAAAATCAAGAGTCCACAAGCAGTGACTCCCATGGCCTTAGGAGAGCTGCTCCCAAGGAGGAATCTGGCCCCTCGTGAGCAAACAGCACACTCCTCCCAATTATGTATCTGTTTCTAAATGTTAACAAACAGTTGGCAGCATCTGATTGAGTGGGTTATTAGCAGAATGAAGACAGATGGTGGAGGATTAACTTCTAAAGCGCCTTTATTGCAAGGCCGTCATTGCAGACAGCTCTACCTCTCTCTGCCTCCGTCTGCAACTGTCACCAGCTTAATTTCACCCTACAACTCACAGCCACCACCCAACAGCGATCCCAGCACGCGGAAGAGACAATCATCAATCACAGCCAGGGGATCAGTGTAGATCAGCCACGCTGGAGCAGCACCTTCCCACTCCCCAGCCCGTTAGCACCTCCAGATGGTGCACAGATCCAGCACCTTCCCTGGTGGGGGCTTTGCAGTGGCAATAAAGCAAGAGGCAATTGCCAGCACCCAAATGGTTTTAGCCTTGCACGTGGCCAGTGCTGGCAGCAGCTCTCTTGCCTTACAGCCAGGAGATACATCAACACCTCACCCACACCTATTTTTTCATGGCACAGGTTGATATGAGGAACTGATACGAGTTCATTAACACCAACAGAGGCAAGTTCTCAGCCACTTATTTTGGCTTCTCACCCCGCAGGACAGCTCAGCCAGCAGAGCCTGCATCTGCAATCAGTTGTTTCAATGGACATCCATCGCATGCTAGATGGTAAACAAACAACATAATGCTACCAAAGACCCTCGCTGGGCATCTGTAAGCCACAACATTTCTTTTACCCTGCCAAGAGAGGTTGCCACACCGATCTGCAAGTGTCCAGCCTGGACCTTCTCCATAGGGACAGCCAAGGGAAGTGCTTTCCCACCAACAAGCAATTCCCCCATGCTGCCAAGTTCTCCATCTAAATCCTCTTGTGCTTCTCTACCTATGAATGCATTTCGTAGATGTCTCCATTAAGTGACAGCAAGGTTCTAATAATCCCTGTAATTACCCATTTCCACTACGATGGAGACCCCACATCTCCTAATTACCTGACTGCCCCACTGCCTACCTCTGCTTTCAGTTCCTTCAGCTACCCTGTAATTATTAATAGGGCTATTCATTAGCACCATCGTGCAATAAAACGAGGAAAAGCTCTCACTTGGCAAAAACACAAAAGGGAAGCTCTGTTTCTCTCCTTACCCCTGCAAGGTATCTGGCCCAAAGAGTCTGGCTCGGGGACTTGGGGCAGGAAATACCTTCGCTGTACCTCTGTAGATGACCAGACATCTGAAACCCCCCTTGGCTCAGACACCACACAGCATGGATCTGCACTCAAATCCACTGAAAACAGCCTTGCTGTTGTCATCCAGGACTGCCTCTGATGAAAACACAAGTCCCAGGCAGTCTTTGTAGCCATGGAAATCCCCCAACTTTGTTTTTGGGCAAATCGTACCTTAAACATAATGATGGTCCTGCAGCCCGCGGGGGCCAGGAGCTCGCTGGCTGCACAGTGCCAGGCAGGCACACTTTGTTCCCTTCCCCACACAAAAGCTTTTACTTTTGGCTTTTCATGTTTCTTTGTTCTCTCCACACAAAGCCATGTTCAGCCTCAAAACGGGGCTCACTGCGTAAGCAGACACAGGCTTTGAATCCACTGGGGGGATAGGGACAGGAGCTTGCATGAATGATCCCAAAGGATCAGCAGGATGCCCGGATGTGCCCACAGTCCTGCCAGCTCCCAGGCACCCTGCGAGCATCCCCATGGTGCTCCTACCCACCAGAGCAGTGCCACAGGCAGCCCCTCCCAGAGGCTTGAGGGACAGGAAGGTATCAAAAGAGAGATTGCATCTTCTCACAGCACTCGGACCAGACTCTTCCATGCGTCCTCCCAAGGGGCAGCCCCTTCCCGTTAAACACACACTCTAATCAATGTTTAAAAAGCAGTTGGTAATTAACAAGCACGAGGTGAAGTCTTGTGAAGTACTTTCCCTATGTTATCAGCTCAGCATCAGGGCTCCTGGGAACCTGAAGGAACCTTTGATCTTCTAACTGATATCTGAGCCATAAACTTGCCTCCACAAGAGTTGTACCCCATGAAAGCTAATGCACCTTTCCCCCTCGTGAAGACACAGATTCCTGCAAGGGGAGACACCCCCGTGGCCAACTGCTCAGCAATACACCACATCCCTGCAAAATAATCTCCAATCAAAGCCCAAAACAAGGACTAAATCCATGTTTGGATTGAGTTTGCAGTCCCCTGAGTAACCTCACAGCAAACTCTTCTTAACACACCCTCAAGACCCTCCCATCTCGCAGAGCTTTGGAGTCTTTAATCCTTCTCTGATCCAGCGTTAATCAGAGATGGTGCCACACCAGGGTTTGCTCCAGAAAGAGAAGCCAAGCACCAAAGCTACCAGAAGCACGGATGCCAGTTCTTCCAAGCATAATTAGTTTTTGTTTAGTTATTACGCTTTATAATTATTTATGATATTTCTATGGATTAATCAATGTCCATAAAATATTTGAGGGATGACTAGAATGTAAACAGAGAAATTTTAGTGAGATCTCTGCAGGGGTTGAATGAACAATGGGATTGTTCCTCCGAGGGGTCCAAAGGCACCGAGAACCAGTGCTCTGAAGGAGTCACAGTGAAGCACCACCACTCAACTAGAATAAGACAACTAGCTGCAGCAATTGCTGGAAGAGATTCCCATGTGACAAATCCTTGCCATGGGAAAAAGACAGTGGATTTGGGATGTATGGAACTAATAATCTCCTGCTCTTCTCTTACACCTTCATGCAGGGGGCTTCCCACATCCACACCTATTGAGATGTTTAGAGATCAAAGGAGAAGCAGAATTTTCTCCTGGCACGTTCCAAGCAGCAGTACATCAATGTCCCTTCAATAAGGAAGGAAGAATAGAAGGTGAGGGACCTGCTCACCTTCAGTCATCCTGCGGTACTTCTCCTTGTACATGAACCCCAGTACTAGGCAGCATCCTCTTCCTGGGAGCCCCAGTTCTGCAAGAGAAGAGAGAGCCAGGTTAGAAGAGCAGGCTGGGGATGAGAACAAGAGCACAGGGATGCTGCAGGGAGCAGATCCCACTGGTTGCACCATCCAGGCACTGTGACAGCAAGGCAGGCACCAAACTGAAGTCCTTGGTCAGCCTTGCAGAGCCAAGTTCTGCTGGGGGTCTCCAACTGCTGCTGCACTGCTCCACTTGGCCATGGGTATCTATAGACAGGAGGGTGGCCATCCCCTCCCCTGCCCGTTTCTTAAGTGCTCCTCTACACTGAGCAGAGGGAACAAGCTGCATCTTCCTCCACATCAGCACACAGCAACAACAGGGACTCTTTAATCCCTTTCTCCCGCAGCAGGCAGCACAGTAAAATGGGAAGCAGCCCTCAGAAGGAAGCTAAGTCTGGCTTGAGGCATCCTGCTCTTTAGAAGCAAACAAGTGGCCCTACACGCAGCAAAGTGCCTGAGTGTGAGGATGCACACACCTTTGATGCCTTGACTTCTTAATGGGGCTTTTCTGGCTATCGGTAACAAGCAGAGAGATCTAAGCATGGTTTTTTTCCAGAAGCAGGCTGCGTGCTCTCCCCGTGTGCATCTCTGAGCAGCAAAAAGCTCCAGTTCTTCAAATAAATTCTCCTGCGTCAGAGTAGAGAAAATTAAGGTACCATGTCCCCAGCGCTGCCCGCCTGTGGACCTGCAGAGCTCCTCGGGGGCTTCTGTGCTCTGCAGAGCCCCACTGATCAAAGCCCCTTTGATGTTTACTTAATGTGGCTGTGGTCTCTTCAGAGCCCCCCTCTGCGGGGGAAGGAGGGCTCAGGAGTGTCACCAAGTCCTGCCTCATGTGAGAGGGGACGGCAGGGAAGCAGAGAGCTGAGAGCACAGCGACAGCTTGAGAGCAGAGCAAGCAGGGCTGGGCAGCCTCAGCCTTTAGCTTCAAACTTGGTTTGAATCGTGGCTCTGGACTGTGTCCAGAGGAAGAGGAAGGTCACCCACTGCAGGGAAGACACCCAGATTCACATGGTATCACCCAGATACACAGTACTGTACCCCAATGCTGCCACGGCACTCCAGCAGAGGAGTTCACATCCTCCTGTTGTGCACAGCACAAGGCAGAATCAGAGCCTAAACCCAAACCAAACAGGCTGCTTTTGACCCCAGGACACTAACATGAAACAGGGCTCCAGCATGCAAAAGGCTAAGGCCCTGGTCCTCAGGCTCCCATCAGGGAGGACATCAGCATCTGATGAAAATAAGTCCCACATGTAATCCCACTGCAGTCGGTGCTCAGACAAAAGTAAAGCTCTTGAGATGCTCAGAGTAAGCTGAAATTTAATTGCCCCCCTAAATCCACATTGCAACCTAAGGTAGTGCCCTGGAGAGATGCAGGCATGGTCAGAGTGCGCTTTCACCTACCCGGGATGACTTTGGGGGTGCTTGTAACTCTCATTGGCCATAAAAAGGAATGACTAACTCAGATGTAGATGTGTAAAGATTAGACAAATCAAGGCAGATGAATCAATTATCCACATCCCTTTCTTGAATTAGAGACCTAATTAACAGGCAAACACCAACCATGTCCCATCTTGGATTCAAAGATGGAAACCAGCCCTTTTGCTCTGACATGATCAACCATCCCTGCACAGCAAACACACTCAGAAAGGCGTCCATCTGCACAGCACTGGATGTCTCCAATATTCCTGACTGCTGCTGGGGGTGGCTGGTTTAGCTGAAGGACATTCAGCACAGGTCACCTCCCTTAGCGCTGTCTACTGGGATCGGTAAGACCTTGCTGAACCACAGGTAGGGTTTCCACGGAGGGTTTGCCTGTGAAAAGACATCCCACGTGCACGTGGCCAGATGGCTGCAAGCCCTAGACAGCCTCCGGGCTGCTTACACAGAGCCTGTGTCTTTATTGATAGGAAAGCAAAACTGCATCGATTCCTATTGAGCCTTCATTGAGCACCAAGGTATCAAAGTGTAATTAAACCAACACAATTAGATCAGTGTCCCACATGGCAGTGCAGCCCATGTTCCTATCTTATCAACTCAGATGTGCATGGTACACCCCGGCACGCATGTGAGGACCTATTTGTGGATGCTGGCTGTGTTTCTGCTGGACACAGAGACCCAGCAGGACACAGGATGCCATGCTCACCACGGACCACGACCACAAGCATCACCAAGAAAATCCTGAACCAGAACAGAGGAGGGAGCAATGGTGGAAGCAGCAATAGCTGCAGCCAACCTGGGGGATGAATATCCCACCACTCAGATGTCCAGCTCTCCAATGCTCCCCGAGAAGGAGGTCACATTTTAGAGGCCAGGGGCTATGACCCACAGCAAGGGCTGTGCTACCCAAGAGGTCCCAGTCCCAACTCGGCCCTTGCAGGAGGGAGGAATTGCCAGGGCTGAGCCACGTGGATCCAGAGGAAATCTGGGTTAATGCCCGTCTGGAGCCTGGATCAGCGCAAAACCGTATGGGTGTCTGTCTGCCTTTTGCCTCCCTGAGGGGTGCTATAATTAATGCTTATAAAACACTTTGATATCCCATGATGAAAGGAGCTATACAAGAGCACTGCATTATAATAATTCATACCATAAATTTGGGAGAACATGCAAAAATCTTTATACCTAAAGGCACCTTTAAATATTTGAAAGTGCCTTTAAAAGGTAAAATACTTCAAGACGACTCTGCTGCCTAAGGATGTCTCACCACTTCATGGCTGTTAGTGGCTACCTAAAGCTAAAATAGTTAAGCAGATACCCAGCATTAAGTGCTTTGGCTTTAGGAGGGCTGTTGAGACACCACTGAGAACAGAACATTTTAACCCATGCGTGTCCCCCACTCCCATAACAAATCCCATCCATTTCTTTGCACTGGCAATTGATTTTTCCCAGCAGAGCGAAACTAGTTACAGCTGAAATTCAGTTGCTTTGAAGAAGTGTGAACTTCAGTAGCTTGTTGGGAAAATACATGGTAGAAGCATGTTTTTGACTCACTCAGGAGTACCTGCGTTAATTCACCTAAAAACAGAAGAGCCACTCATCAGACAAAGCACAGGGAGGTTCAATCCACATGCTGCCAGCACAAGAGGCAGCCAGCGACCATCAAGCAAAAGCCAATTAAAAGAAACAAGAGTTTAAGGTCTTATAGAAAAGGATTTTTATGCACAGAGTGGGCAAGTTTGCTTTGAAAGGAAGATTTCCCCCACCCACAACTCAGGGAGGCAACTAAGTTCCTGATCAACCAGTGCAATAAAGGCTAAAGCAGTAATAAAGGTTTATTAACACAATCATAATGCGTACAATTGTGGAGCTGTACTCCACTAGGAATGATAATAAATGTTTAATAGCCCAATAATACCTGTTTAATAATTTTTCAGCTCATCCTGTCTAATTGCAAGTTTATTAAAGAACGATAAACTTTATAATTGTTGTAAAGGCATAATTGCAATTCCAGTGCTTATTTAATATTGAGTTAATTACATTACAAACTAAGTTGTATTTTCCCATACATATTAAATATCAATTAGCTGTTTTAAACTATTGATTTGTATTTAATTAACGTTGCTATTATATACCTATTAAGCTCCTATAAGAGAAGCAGAAACAGCTGGTCCCTTAAATTAAATTTTTAAAACTTTATGTTAATATAAAGATCACGCTTCCACTTTCTCATGTTTTCCTTCTAGAGATGGCAATTTCCTATCTGTAAATATTTTTCCAATCGCATGTTATATGCATGAGCTTTGTGCTGAACTTTTTCATTTCAGGATGGGGATCAGACAACCTCCATGACAGTGTCCGACTGGGAAGGAGAGGATGGAAAAGCCCCATCTCATCTAAGAAGCAAAGAACTCGAGTGGGAGCTCTTAAAAAAAGAGCATGAAAGTCTTCAATGAGGACACTCAACACCTTCCTCTGTTTCTAAGTTGGTCAGCAAGGGTGATATGAGAAGACCTACATCCTTCCCCTCCAAGTTCTCCTGCCACAAGCACTGGATTCCAGCTTCCTACCTCTACATTGTTCACACCCACGAGCATTGCTGAGCAATCCAAATTTCTGCCACATTTTGGCAGAGGGCAAACGGATCCTTCAGCACACAACTTCTATATTACACTGCTAAGTCTGCAGAGCGATCCACAGGTCCTCGGAGATGAAAAAAGTTCTACAAATGCAAGTTATTATTAAATCTGTGCCTGGCTAATTCATAAAAGTGTATTAAAAAAACTAAGAGGCTTCCCAGATGAGAAAATGGGCACATTACTGTTTGAAATATGAATGAACCAGAGATCAGTGTTAAATGCTGTAGTGATATTCTATTTTATTCTACAGTGCTCTGCAGAAATGTTGCATTTATAAACCCATTTATTGTGTTATGTACTTGCAAACCACCTTGTCATCCATTTATTGCACAAATAAAATCTTAAAAGCAGAAGATTAGTTGAGTGTGTCCCCGTGGGACCACAATCTGACTTTAAAGAATCCATCAATGAAGGAAAACAGATGGAGCATAGGTGCTTGCCAGCTCACTGCTCCGAGATGTAAAACTCAACTGCACGGAGGGGCTATTTGCTGCTGGTCCAGAGACCTGGAAGTCCTGTTCCTCTTAAAGAGGGAAAGCACAAACAGCAGAGCTTGCAGAAACCAGACCCCCATTCAGGAGTCAGTGCTGGTCAAAGACTTTGCCACTCCAAACTCTCCTCTCTTGCTGCTGCACAGGGGTGAAGAGCACCTTGGGAAGGACAGTTCAGCTTTGCATGGCAGAGAATTCCCTGCAATCGAAGCCTTTACAGGGACATGCCCCAGACATGGCAGCACACCGGGGCTGTGTCTATTTGGGAGATGCTGACAATCAGGGTGTACTCCTACACATCAGGAGGGCTTTCCACGGGAGGGCTTGTTAGCCCTCAAGATGGTCTAAAATGCAAAATGGTTTGAGTGGTCTGAATACAAAAGCTCAGAACAAAACCAACAGGGAGAAAGATACAAGATCCACATATTTTGATTCCTTAAGAACACAGTGTTTTCTCTAAGGACCTGATTTCATTACCAAACACTCGGGTTTCTCATTTCATTGAAAGCCACAGCACTCTTCCTTGCTCCTGCTGTAGGACCCCTGCATGTCCCATCGCAATCCAAGCAACATTAGCCACGCACAGCACGACGTTATCCTGAAGCCTGGTGGGAGCATCTCATGTCAGAATAAATAACACAGCCTGTGCTCCCCTGGCACACAGAGTCATATTTACATGCAGGTCTAGAGATCTGCATAAAGCAGAAGTACCACCAGCCTCACACCCTACCCAGTAACACCTCTGCTGAACTACGAGGAGAACGTGGTGATGGAAACACTTTGCAATGAGCCCTGAAGTCCCCGTGCTGGTCTGACAGACTGTGGACACACTGGAGAAAGGTAAATAATAAAAATAAAACCACAGCACTGTAAAGGCCACATCTATTGTAACACTCTGGATCTACAACGGCTTCCACACCTCCAACCTTGAAAATGTTTCTGGTTATACCCTCCACTTTACAAGTCTACAAAGACAGAGGATGGGACAGGAAAGCACAAACCATTTCTACCTTGGAAACATCCAGCCAACCCAGCTGTCCCCTGCCTGACCAGGGCCATCACTGTCTTCAAGCCCATCTGCCCCAGACCCATCAGCTTCTCCAGCTCCTGTGAAGCCCATCAGGGACAGCCTCAACAACAGCCCTGGCTCCTCAGACTGAGGAGCTGTGGCCCTTTAATCCCCTCTGAAGGAAGGGGAAGCACTGAAGCACAGCCACACTCTCATTTGAAGACAACATGACAGTCAGAGGCAGGGAACCCCGTGGTCCTTCTATTACTGGGAAATCATGCTCCAGCCTCGCAAACACCATTACTTCTGTGTATCTTATAATTAAATTGTATTTGCCGGTTACCTCACAGCACGGCTGCAATTCTTCTGCATCTGAGGCTTTTTAAAAAAAAAATTTTGATCTTCGGCTTCTATTTTATTTTTCCCATCCTTGCCAACTCACAGCAATTTCAGACAACTCTTCACACCGCCTCCCTGCTCATGAGGTGATGAGAGGGTAGGAGACATGCTGTACTACGCCATCTCCTCTTGGGCCACCCACCAGTGCAGAGCTGGAGGAGCCCAGTGATGCCACCAGGACACCCCGTGTCAGACCCTCACCTAGAGGTGAACCCCTATTTCCTCCTTTGCTATTTAAACCTTCCAGTAATGCAAATGGGAGCAGAGGCATCCTGGGGAATCTCACTTGTGGTGGTGTTACCAAACCATCACAGGTGAGTAACGTGGCCACAGGAGCAGCAATTCAGGATCAATTCCAGCCAGAGGTGCACTCACTGCAGTTCTGGCTCTTTCCCTTCCCTTAAATCTTACTAAGACAGTGCTAAGATGGAAGGGGCAGCAGAAAAACAGGTCCCTACCTTCCACCTGTGAACAAGGCAACAATTACAGGGAAGGGGAGAAAAAGCCTCAAGATTTCAGGGATTATCTAATCATGACATTTCCATCCCTTTCTACAGGAAGGCTGCTTTGATTGAGGCATTGAAACTTTACAGTGTGCCAGCAGGGAGGGTTCTGGCCACGCTCAGCAGTAGAAGAAAGTAAAGTGAGTGGGCAAATTTCAGGCTGTGGGAGGCTGATTGCTGCCCTGTCCACACCACATTCCTCCCATGTCCTGGCAGCAGCACATTCAGTCCTACCATGAAAAACAAACCCATCACCCAGGCTGCCAGGCCACGCAGGCATCCTGCTACAGCTTCAGCTGTGCTGCTTCTGTTCAAGTCCACACCAGTCTGGGTCCAGGGAAGACTCTGAGCATCCACATCATCAGGTGCAGGCTTCAACCTAAGTCTTTAACACTGCAATATTCACTTCACCTCATGACCACCCCCACTCCCCTTTTAGAGCACTATTGGCTTCCTGATGGCCCTGAAAACTCACAATTCCTGCAGCTGCTCCAGCTGGCTGGATCTTCATGCTGCAAACGCTTTGCTAGAGGTGTTTAGCACAAAAGGAGGGTGGTTTGCACAACCTTAAATATTTCCTCCACCCCTATGGATGCAATTAGCACAGACAAGAGGTAGGAAGGTAAACAAGGGTAGTATAAGGGAAGGATTGGCATCCTGCTCATGCCCAAAGCACATGCAGGCAGCAGGGATCTCTTACATGCTCCTTATGACATGCCTTGAGCAAATCAAGCCCCAGCTCACAGCAGACACCAACGCACAGCTTTATGCACCTTCCCTGTTACTACTCCTCCTCATATCTGCTGCCAAACCCGATAACTTACTGCGAGCAGCTTGGCTGCCACTGCCAGGGGGCCATTTTCCCAGTGTTGGCCATAACTTGAACGCTACACGAAAACAGCTCCCCTGCTCCCCTCAGTGTCACTCTCTCAATCCCATTAAAAGTAATGGGGTGAGATTGTCCAGCCCATTACGTGCAATGGCTCAGTTTCAGCCAGACAGCCTAAAGCTCCCATAGCCTCAAAATAGCAAGCAGAGTAGCTCCAAAACTCTCCACTTCATTATCACACCGTGTGTTCCAGCTTGCCAGAGTTTAATTGGAAAGACAGCCAAGCTTGAGTTTAGGTTTGCTAATTGCTGCGGGACGGACACAAGTGCTCCTTGCCCCACTGACAATTGTTTTCTTGCTCAGCAATTTTTGGTTTTTCAAGGTGTGAGGCTTTACAAGAATCCCCAAAGTTCTTTTAAAAGAAGAAACACACACCAGCACAGCCACAGGAGGGGTACTTTAGGAAACCATTGCATGCCCCAAGACTCAGCTTGGTCTTGCTGGTGCTGGAGGTGGTGCTGGTGCTGTTCCAGGAAGAGCTTGCTGGCAAGCTTGGCAAAAAACCAAGTGCAAATCAAATATCTAAGATGCATCATGGGAGCTGTAGTTTGAATACTATTGAACTGCAAGTCCAGTAACACACTGAGGGCAAAAACAGGCCAAAAAAAAATCAAAACACTTCACTTCCAGGACAGTTTGAGACTACGACATGCTGGAAGGGACCTCCAGCCAAGCACCTTTTCTTGGGAGCTGGAGAAATCCCATTTCTGGTCTGATTTCTGACCTTGCCTTCTGCTCTGGTTTCATAAAAGCCTGACAGAACTTCATCATGTAAAGCCACGTGCCCTTCTTACAACTAGGGAAGGGACTCGTTAGGGTTCAACATAACAACACGAGTCTGAAATAACAACACCCACCTCAATACCTGGCCAAAAAAACCAACAAGTGGGCAGAGCTGGCTGACCAAAAGAGAAAACTCCCCCCATGATGGGAGGGGTTCACAGGAGATGTGAACGTCTTGATGCTCACAGCCCTGTCCAATCTGGGACAGATGGTAATAAATTTTTCAGTGGCTGGAGCAGAGTGCAGCAACTGTGTGATTAGCATCTTTTTCTCCACTGCACATTTCATCTGTAAACTAAGATTAAATACCTGGAGGAAAAAAGCCACAGGAGAAGGAAACTTTAATATGTTTTCACCATGAAAGTTCACACGAGAGACCAAACAGCTCAGATCGGAGGTCAGGGGCAGCTTGTGGTGGGGGGGTGGAAGCTTTCCCTATGTACTGATTCAAGTTATCCAGTTTTCATAAAGATGCTCTTTCTGTTAGCACGGCTGCACCTTGAAATCCTCATGACCCCAGCAGCTGGCCTCTGAGCCAACAAGGCGAGGGGCAGCAAGGGCTGTAATCCCCTAAAAGTGAACAAGGAGAGAAGAACTGCTCCATTACCTGTCTGGGTTTGAACTCTCAACTCATTTAAACCAAACAAAACCTATTCCAATTGCCTGTCAAGCCTCAAGGACCTCACTTTCTTGTAACCTCAGCCAGAGATAAAACAGGGGAATGAATTTCGTGCGTTGCACAGGAGATTAGGGATGGTGCCAGCTGCTGAGAAAGAGAAGAAATCATCAGCTATGAGTTCAGCAACCATCAAAACAGCGTTCATCACTGCAACACAAGGACCAGACCAGTGCTGTCAATAAGGCACATGGGATGGCAAGCATCCGAGATCACCATTTTAAAAAGAAAAACACTAAACCACACAAATACCACCCCACTCACACTTTGTCTTGGAGGGCATGATGCTCATAGTCTGAAGATTATTGTTAGGGCTTGTCAGACATCCTTCCTAATTGCTACACATCCTCCTCTCTGCAAAGCCAGCGAGCTATTTTGCATGCTTGTGCACCCTTCACACGTTACACCATGCTTTAGTTCTGCTCCTCCACGTGGCCAGGGGATCCTGTGTACAAAATCCTCTTTTTGGTGCAACCCACCTGCATGTAAAGGGAAAGCCATCCAGACTTCAACCCTCTGGCTCCACTCATAGGATAATTTTCTCTTGAGCATTTGCTTTCTTAATGAAAAATCAAACACGCCCAGAGAAACATCCCACTTTGCTATTCTACCTCCAAACATCTACTAACATCAGGTTGTATTCCATCTGCCACCCCTCCTCTCCCCCCTGAAGCCAGGGGAGTGGGGCAGAACACCCCCAACTCGCTGTGCATTTCCATGGAGCAAGAAGATCCACACCACCTGCCTTTCAAAGGATATCACACGCCATCGCTGCAATCAATAATGTATTATTTCCTCTATGCTTTAAATCCTCATGTTTATTATGTGTAAATAGGGATTTACAGTGATCTGAGTGTGTTCATTTAATGTAGCTGACACCCTGCATATGAGATCTGCCAGCTGCCCTCTCAGGACCTTCAGGAAAATGAAACAATGCTTCTTCCACAAAGCCAGCTTCGTGAGAGAAATGGCAAAAAAAAGGGAAAAAAAAAGAAGAATAAAACAAGGCCAAGGTAGAGAGATCAGAGAGAAACTGTGTGGATGGAACAGAAAATAGAATCAGGCTGTCAGCACTGGGATTGAGAGTCACGCCAGCAGGATTGTGAAAGGAACGTTAAATATTGCTCCCATCTCAAGTCCAAGGGGCTGCTTCTAGGAGGAAAAGGTTGGAGTGAGGGAAGAAACTTCTCTTTGAAAGGCACTGGCACACCTATGCAAAGTTCCTTCTTATTTGATCTTCAGCACAAAGAGCAGAACAGAAACGTATCATCCTTTGCAGCTAAAATGAAAAAATAAAGAGGACTTTTATCCCAGATCCATTTATCTCAGGAAATAAATTCTGCTCCTGCCTGCAGCCAGTCAGTATTTTCCAGGTGGATAGCTCTCTTGCTGGAAAAAGGAACAAAGCAATCAAAAATAATTTGCTAATTCATTTCATGCTCCTTTTTTGAAGTCTAAACTCCAAGTTAAAACAAATCTGGGCAGCCTGGTGGTTTGTGTCAACATTTTGTTCAACAAATATTAAAGCAATATTGAAATTGTTAATTGTTTCTTAAAAGACCTTAATGTACCTCCAGAAGCTACACAGCACTTCCCAGGCAGAAAGCAAGCCCACAGTCAAATCTAACAATCACATATGTTTTCTATAGAATGGTGACAGCCTAAAGGTCTCCTGACACCTTTCAGAGCAGCATTGCTAAAGTGCCTTTGCCTGTCTTGACAGCAGCATGTTCATCCTGAAACACCTCGAGGTGTGAGGACATGACCCTGCTCCCACCATCCAGGTGAAGCCACCAGACAAAATGAAGCAACTCAGCTTGGTCAAATTGGTCTTGATCTATATTCTTAATTCATGGAGCAGCACAGAAGAACATTAAGGTAAGTGCCTGTGTAAATACAAGGTCTGAGTGCTACTCCAGCACATCCAACACCCACGCCTTTCCCAAGGTGTGTGCCCTAACCAGTGTCCTCTCAAGCTCAACTCAGTACTTCCATTTCAAGAAAAGGAAAAGCAAACCTCTCAGGCAAACATCTTTCCTCTTGGCTCTGCCAAAAACTCCTTGTGCAGCCCTATCTGTGTTATTTACGGATAGCTTAGCTGGGAAAGAGCAGCAGCATCCTTTTCCTGCTTCTGAGAGCATGCAGGGACCACGTTTTTAGGATGCATGAGGCATTCTGAAGCACTACAGAGGAGCAGGAGGTTCTCCTCACTCCTTGAGCTCCTGTGTGCTATTAAACAGCTGTCATGTTCCACCTCAGAACTTCCTGCAACTCTGCAAAATATAAAAGGGGAAAATAAAAGGAGCCCTACCACAAAAATAGTTAAGTACCCAAAAACACTGGAGAAAACAGATAGGCACCCATTGGTCAACAGCTGTGCACTGCTTTGGCATCGTCCCTCACTAGAAGACACTGCATTAGAGGAAGCAATGATCATCATCATTAAATGCCTTGATGGAAGTCAGGCATCTGGTTTCCAGCATTTAGCTGATGAAATAAATAAGGGTGCTTTTGGCAAACATGGAGGGAACAAACACGGTACGATCAGAGCAGCTGGAGGGATTCCAGCTTCCCGAACAGCGTCCCTCCCTTTCGCCAGCTCAGGGACTTCCAGGCCACTCACATAGTCCCCAGCACAGTCTTTGGGCATGCAAATCCCCTCACTAAGGGGACTCACCCCTCCTGGGGCGGGAAGAGAGACAATAATTTGTATTAAAGGGTGAAAAGCACGCGGAGACTTGAGAAACAAGTGAAAAACCTGCTGCCCCGATTTCCCCAGCCCTGCTCTACATGCCGAGGAACGGATCCCACCAACCCTTGAGCTGCTGTGGGGCTCACATGGGAAAAGCAGAGCAGCTTTTCAGGCCACACACCCCACTGCAATCTGCCCCAATAAAATGCCCTTGTTCAGACATGCTTGCCATCTGAGGAAAATCCTCTGGCTGTGAGCTGCTCCACGGGGGCACTGCACTGCTGTCCTCTGCCTGGGGAGACAGAAGGCTCCTCACCTCCTCCATCTAGACTCAGAGCAAACTGAGCTCTGAGCTCCACAGACCACCCATTCCTTGTGTCCCAGGGATGCGTCTCTACCCTGCAGGATTGCTTTGCATAAACCACCAGAGCTAAGGTACCAGGGCTGTTCTTTCCATTAAAAAAGGTGCACAACCTCAGGGATTTCTGCCTTTGAGATGGCTTTTACTTCTTACTAAGCTGAAGACGCAGTACAATATGTATGACTGATTAGCCTGGGTAATAGAGTCCCTGCACATTTAGATTAGAAATGATTATGACTTAAATAAAATAGCCAAACACAATTCTTATTGCCATCTATTTCCCTCCGTCCCTCCCCCCCTCCTCTTTCAAATGCAAGACAGCAAGTGGGAGGTATAGAGCAAGTCTGGAAGAAGAATGAAGATACCAGCATGCAGCATCCTGGGCTATGGGACACTGCACCATGGCATCCTGAAGTGTCCAACCTTAAAACAGATATTCCTCCAGGTTGCTTTAAATGAGACTTGCCAGGGCAAGGTGCAGCAGCACACATGCACATGCAACAAGTTGTTTGGAGAGAACCAGACAGTCATGCCAACCTTCCCTGTGTTTATCTTGGTTCTGCCAATGCTGGCAGAGGATTTTCATCATTCAGAGTTATGTGGGACCAAGGGAAGGAAGCATATATTCTTGAAGTAACATCAAGCATCAAATCTTATGGAAAGTCTCTGAAAAGAAATCTACCAATCCACATCAGGGGAAGATGACATTTCAGGGAGATACAGGCAGCGACAAAGCTCTGCTGGGTCACAGAAGAGAAGAGGTTTAATGAACTTTAAATGCCTGATCTCGGGGGGACCCCACCACGTTTCTGCTCTCTAAGCCACTAACAGAGTGGAGTACAAGAGCAGGCATCGTGCCTTTCCCCCATGCCCCCAAAGAGCCACCCCAAGCCTCTCCTCACACAGACACCTTCTCCTACATTAAACTTGGTCTCCTCTCAGCCTTGCAAGCACCAGCAGCTGCTTCACATTACAAGCCTGAGGGACAGCAAGGTCTTGGGTAAATTTAGGGCTAGATTATAGCCCAGCTGACTGCTACTAACCCTCTGAAATGAAGGTCAGTGCTGGGACTTCGGGACATGGTTTTATTCCATTTATTTCTTGATGGGAAAGTGATGGAGAGTGTAATTACTGCCGTACTACTGCTCACAAGTTGCAAATAACCTAGCCCAGAAAAAATGAAGACTCAGATACAAGTGCTTGTAGGGAAGAGAAGGAAAGAGAGGCAGCAAATGCTTCTCACCAGCTCCTGGGATATGGAGGGAAGAGCTACCAGGCTACCACTGCCACCCTGCACATGGGAGATGCTGGTGTCCTCATACTTATGGGAAGCAGCACCCACAGCCTACTCAGCTGTGCCAACACCAACCTGCCATGCCCTGAAGCCTTCTCCATACAACCAAAGCAGCTCCAGCAATGCTTGACAAGAGCCCAGAGACTAGAGAGATGATTCATAGAATCATTATGGTTGGAAGGGACCTCCAGGGTCATCAAGTCCAATCTTTATCCCATCATATTCCTGACCATTAGGCCATGATTGCAGCAAGCCATTGCGACTGCAAGATGACCCAGGGTTGGAAGTGACCTGAAGCCCATCCTGCTCTGGCAGGGGGGTTGGACTGGATGATCTTTCGAGGTCCCTTCCAACCCCTAGGATTCTGTGATTCTGCTGCTACACGGTCCATTAAACCCAGGTGCTGCAGAGCAAATCCCACTTGAGCTCAGGAAAACCAGAGCCAGCTTCTCAGAGCAGTATAAAAAGACAAAAAAAAGCCCAAAACAACCCCAAAGCCAAGCCACAAAAGAGATATTTAATTGGAAAAGCTGTTTCCACTCCAAGCAGGCCCTGGGTGCACCAAAATAACCCCCAGATCCAGCAGCCTCCCTGAGGAGAGGTGGCTATGAAGCACCATCACACCTCAGGAGCAGGGAAACCAGAGAGACCACACGGCTTTCACTGCAAAATAAACATCCATAACCTTCCTAGGGGTTGGAAGGGACCTCGAGAGATCATCTAACCTTCCCCGAGAGCTTCTGAAGGGACAACACTTGTTATCACCACAGTGTGCTGTAGTTGAGAGCAGTACCTGTCCTCCATCGTCCAGGCGTGGGGCTCCCTCTGGTTTCCTCACCGTAGCACCCATCTTATCTCCTCACCTCACCAAAATATCTCCCCAGCACGGCCACAGGAGCAACTTCTCCCTCAGGGAAGCAGAGGGGAATAAGAGGAGGAGGAGGAGCAGGCGGGAAGAGTTCACCTCAGGGCCCTCATTAGCTGAGTGCCAGCACCCGGGCCTAACGAGCACCCCTGCACCTGGCAGCACCTTCTGCCTTGGGGCAAAAATGACCTCTAACACCCCCACCAAAGCATCTGAGGGAATAAAATCAATTAAAACCAACAAATCACCTTCCCCTCGCTGCAGGTGGCTGGGCCCTGGAAGTTTCTGGTCCTCCCTTGACATGCGGGGAGGGTCCCCAGGGAGGTCCTCCCATACCAGCACCCTCTGCTTCCCTTCATGCTCGTATAAAAACAAAGAAATTGAGATTTATGTGATGCCAAAAGGGCTGATTTTTAAATTATTATTATTATTATTATTTTCCCCTCCTCCCTCAAACTCCATTTTTTATTTTAATTCCCCCTCTCAGCCCCCCACCAAGCAGCAACTGGAGGCTGCAGATGGAGCACTGAGGGCAGCTGGGACCTTCTTGGAACGAGAGGCAGTAACAGCAGGATGGAGAAAATCACAGAATCCCAGAATCCTAGGGGTTGGAAGGGACCTCGAAAGCTCATCCAGTCCAACCCCCCTGCCGGAGCAGGGTCCCCTAGAGTCCATCACACAGGAATGCATCCAGGGGGGTTTGAATGTCTCCAGCCAAGGAGACTCCACA
>VZRW01000174.1:115576-244397 GCA_013398125.1 Aegotheles bennettii
TTTGTAACCATGGATGAGGTCCCCCCTCAGTCTCCTTTTCTCCAAGCTAAAGAGCCCCAGCTCCCTCAGCCTTTGCTCATAAGGAATGTGCACACACACACAGCATCGCCCTGGACAGGACCCACCATGGGAGGATTGCTGATTTCCCATCTCGTGTCCATCTTGTTTGCTGCACTCACCAGGACATGGTACTGGACATCCTTTCTCATGCTTGTTCAGGAGGTACCTGAGCAAGGTCCAACCTGGTTTCCACCATTCGAGCAACAAATGATGTACAAAATGCTTCCCAACAGCTGCTGTGCAAGTGGTTGTAGGGTTTGCTTGGCACAGGGGCGATGTGTGTTGGAAATCAGAGGGATGCAGGAGCTACTGGTGGCCTCTTGATGGGACCAGCTCCTGCAGCATCTCCAGAGGACCCCAGGCAGCAGTGCAATACCATAGCCATGCCTCCATCCTGCATTTATAGGGGATTCCTGTTGGCAGCTCTGCAACCTGCCACAGCATCCACCTTCCTGGTCCTAATTCAATCTGGAACGAGTTTGCCCATGTTGGTATCTGTGTCTGAGCACAATCTCACAAAGCCCTTCGCCCCTTGCCAGCATCAGTGCTGGTGTCAACACTGCAGACCCATGCCAGCACCACCCATGGGTGTCTCAGGGCAGTGTGGCACCGAGCTCTGGCTGTGAGCATGGTTTCAGGCAGACACAAAATGGAAAAATTGAGATCAGTTACCCAAAAGCTTCTCTGGCAGGTCTCAGCTCTTTGAGGGAGTAAATAAACCTCTCACTTCATTTTCCCTGCCTTAGCTGTTTCATCTCTTTCTTGGCCTTTCTTCTCTCACTCACTCTCATTTTTTAAGGATGGCAATTTTTTCACAAAGGTTTTTGCCTCATTTTTTGCTATGTTTTTTTTTTTTCTTATTTCCTCCCTCAGACTGTCTAAATTTAGCTGTCACTTTACACTTAGCTCAGTGTCTTTTGCCCACTGCTCTACTGGTTCCAGAGTTTACAAATACAACCCTTGCCAGTGTGGACAGCATTGCTTACACACTTCTGGGAACAAGGACCCTTCTCCAAAGCACAGATCCAGGGGTTTTATGGGGTCAAGAGAGGGACCAACCTCACTGTGGTCTCTACAACCTCACCACGATGTCTACAACCTCACCATGGTCTCTAGGATGGTGGCTACCATTGAGGTGATGGTCCTGCAACCTCACCATGGTCTCTACAATCTCACCGTGGTCTCTAGGATGGTGGCTACCATTGAGGTGATGGTCCTGCAACCTCACCATGGTCTCTACAATCTCACCGTGGTCTCTAGGATGGTGGCTACCATTGAGGTGATGGTCCTGCAACCTCACCATGGTCTCTACAATCTCACCGTGGTCTCTAGGATGGTGGCTACCATTGAGGTGATGGTCCTGCAACCTCACCATGGTCTCTACAACCTCACCGTGGTCTCTAGGATCGTGGCTACCATTGAGGTGATGGTTCCTGATCTGCTCCTGCTCTTCCAGGAGGTAGGTAACAACCACCTCTTTCACATGCACTGCATCACCGCCGTACCACACATGGACACAGATGTGAACATGCCCAGATGCAGGCAGCATCTACCTGGATGCAAACATAGAAGTGGATATACATCCTACACATGTTCCTGGCATACATGACATTGACTGTACCACATGGGGATGGTACCTCCACGAAAGCACCCACCACCCTCTACATGAAGACATGAGGCATGTATGCTATAGCCACATGTAGCTGTATTCACAAATACGCCCCTTTTCCAGTACCTGGCTTCTGTTTTCACTGGGAATCACAAATTATTGCATTGTATTTTCCACGCTGCTTTTCAGCCATTCTCTGACTTCACGTTCCTCTGGGGCTCTCACACCCCCCCAAAGCATCTCTCTCTCTCTGTAGTTGCTCCTTTTTATGTCACTGCTGACTCCTCAGTGATGGGAGGCCATGGTTAATATTACATTTTTTCCTTCCAAGCATGCAAATGCCCAGAACGGAGCTGAAAACAAGAGACTTCTGACCAAAGCAACGTGATTAGGAAATGCAGATTTTTTTTTCCTTCTCCCTGAAGTACTGGTGATTGGAGTCAGGTCTGTGGCACCTCCGCAGACTGGCTCTGTCAAGCAACTGCCTTCAACGCCTCTTTTAATGAAGTCTCATTGATTGATTGCTCCCTGCCCTTACAGGGAGGCTGCTGTCACCCCAACCCGCCTGAGGATTACGGCAGAAGGGTTCAGCCCACGTCAGCCCAGGGCCTGTCTCTCTCTCAGCTGAAATTTCCCACCTTATAGCACAGATCTGCAGCACGAGCAAAGTGACAAGTTTGAGCTGCCGTCAGCAGAGGAGCCGACGGTCTCATCTGAATAACGGTGCCCGAGTTTAGTTTTTAATTAAGCCCTTGTGGGTTCCTTGAAAGGTTGGAGATGACACAGCCTCCTCTGAAGCTGGCCTAGGGAGACATTCAGAGTCAGCACCAAAGCCTGCTTTCTCCTCAAAATGAGATGAAATTGGGACCCTGGAAAAAAAGGATGAATTCTGAAGAGGAGCAAAAATGGGGTTTTCCGAGCTCAGGTCAGCTCTGGGAGGAAGCAAGGCTCCTGCCAGGCTCAGCTCCTGTCCATGCCTCTGCTGCATCTCCATGTCCGGTTGTCCTTTTAGGGGATTTGTTCAGCCTGGAGAAGAGAAGGCTCCAGGGAGACCTCAGAGCTCCTTCCAGTACCTGAAGGGGCTCCAGGAAAGCTGGAGAGGGACTTTTGACAAGGGCAGGGAGTGATGGGATGAGGGGAAATGGGTTCAAGCTAAAGGAAGGTAGATTTAGATTGGATGTGAGAAAGAAATTCTTTGGTGTGAGGGTGGTGAGAGCCTGGCCCAGGGTGCCCAGAGAAGCTGTGGCTGCCCCTCCCTGGCAGTGTTGAAGGCCAGGTTGGATGGGGCTTGGAGCAACTTGCTCTGGTGGGAGGTGTCCCTGCCCATGACAGAGAGTTGGGACTGGATGATCTTTAAGGTCCCTTCCAACCCAACCAAGTCCAGGATTCTGTGATTCTATCACAGTGATGAGGGTGATGTTTCATCCTGAATTTATTGCTGTGGCCTATACAGGTGCCAACAGGGAAATGCTCTCCCTTGCATTTACACTACTGGGTACACAGCCATCAAACACCATAAATTAAAGACTTATGGCTACCATCCAATAAGTCCTGATATGCCCTTATCCATGTAAATCCTAACGTGTGCTATCTGCTTTCAGGACAGATGAATGTACAGCTTCCTCTCCCCATCCTGCCCCACAATATTATATTTTAGTATTGACTAGAAGATTTCCATCAAACAATATAAACACATTTGTCAGATCTGTTCACAGTGGCTGGTCCTCTCCGAGGAAACGATTGAAAGGGAACGGTGTTTAATTCCCAGTTCAGTGGGATTCATAGCGCTGTGTTATTTGAGCTTTGTTTCCTCCACGCTTCCCTCTCTGCTTTTTCTTTTTAGATTGGAAAATCCCCCAAGCTAAAACATTTCTACCTGGATCGCACTCCTTTCTAACCAAAATACAATATAAAAAAAGAAAACAACTTGCAGTTTTGAACTGTTTTGTTAAAAAAACAAACCAAACAAGGACGACAGAGGAATTGAGAATAGGGAGAATGGTTCAAATGAGAATAAGGCTGTTCATTTTCCCCACTAGTCATTTCAACACGAGGGTAAATACCCAGGGAAAATGGAGAGAAACAGGTTTATAGTCAGGAAAATGAGATGGGAGAGCCCCATGGGGGAAGGCATTGTGGATTTATCATGGGGAAAGGGAGGAAGCATCAAAGAAAGCCCAAATTTCACAGTGGCAGTTTGGGTGATGAACACGGGTGGAGGACGAAGGCTTCTACTGATGAAAGACTGATCAATGGTGCTTAAATGTCACCTCCTGTGGCCCTGTGTCCTCCCACTGCGACAACCTGCCCCTCTGGTCCCCCACTTTGGGGGTGAAGCAGAGACATCTCTTGATGCCAACTTCACACAGTTGCAGGGCTCTGACTCCCTGAACTCTGGCTGACAAAACCACCTGGAACAGCCTTGACAAACACCCTATGGACAACGTGGAGTGGGAATTGCCACCGAACACCATTTCTAGAGCCACTTCTGCTGCCACAAAACCAAAAAGCACTCCTCTGCTTTGAAGAGCTCTCTTCATGTGATATGGGTTCAGTTCAAGCATCCTCACTTCACACCCCTTCCCTTTGCTCTTAGGAGAGGGCCTGTGCTCATCTCCTGCTCCACCACATCTCTAGGCATCTTTTTCTTTCCCTACTTCTTGTTTGCCTCATTTCTAGCAGTTTAAGGAGCAGCTCAGAGGATGCACAAAAAGGCCTAAACTCTGACATTATTTACACGTTGCCACTCCAAGCAGTTAAAAAAAGTGTGAGAGATCGAGGGGCTTTCAAAAAAAGAAACCATGAGATTTTTCAGAAATAGAAATAAATAGCAAACTACTTCTATGTCCTTTTTTATTTGCTCCCTGGCTCTGCAGAACGTAAAGGTTATGTTTTCCAAATTTTCCCTGCTACACTAAAGATCAAACAGTCAAAAGGCAAGAAAAGCTGAATTCCTCATTTCGTGGCATGGCTCCAGGAGCTGGACCCTTTAGAAAAGCAATAAACATCACGGGACTGATGCTCCTGAGTATTGCCAAGATTTGTGAATAAGTACCGAATTTTATGGGCCTTGACTGTCGTTTGCCTCAGGATCCTTCAAAGGGGACTTTCACTTCTCTTAAATACAACTTGCTTCTTTTTCAAAGTCCTTTTTCATCAGCCAGGCTTCAGTGTGGTTTGTGCTAAAACGTGTGCACAGGGCACTGCTGTGCATAAGCTCTCCTGCACTGATGGAGAGATTTCTCCTCCTGCTTTCCACAGCTTTAGATGGGCACATCGGGTGCTACCCCAGAGACCCCTGTGCCTTCGTACCCAGCTCACAGCCCGAGCAGAAGCTCTCTGCAGACCTCAGAGCCATTTCTTTCCCCTTTTTTTTCCAGGCCAAGTGCACAGAAGAAGGGCTCTAGCCCTGGGGGATACCACTCCTGAGATTGCTCCAGTGGGGAGCAGATGGCGATCGCACATGAGCATTTCAGGCATCGCTGCGATTATGGATGGGCTCACCTTAAGAAAACAGAGAAGCTCGTTTGTCCTTCTATTCAATCCCATGTCTATATTCTCAGCTGACACAATCAGCCTTCCCTCATTGGCATACACAAACATACGCCGGTTTACTTCAGCTACTGCAAGCCCAGGAAGGATCCCAGTTACTACAGTAACGCAGCAGCGATGCTCAGTACCACGCTGTTGACTGCAGCGACACTTTTCTATGAGGGTCCCATGCAGTCCTCATAGAAAGAGCTCAAGCCAAAGGGAGAAATGCAAACAAACCCCTCTCACCCTAGGGGAAAGCTCTTGCTGGCTTCTCACAACCACCCCGACAGCCACACCAGCCCTTGATTAAGTGTCAAGCCGTTCCCTTTGCCTATCGCTCTGTCTTATTTCCATTACCTTTCAGCAGGGAAAGATTTAGGATCCATTCCCTTGTTTAGCAACATCCATTTGTAACAGCGGGATCGCTGGGGAGCAGTCAATAAGCACTATGCTGGCCCATCCCTGGTAACTGCACAGCAGTTAGTACGGAATACAAAATATATATGGCTGCCTCCACCTAATCTAAAACTGTATCAAATGGCTCTTAACCTTGCCCGAATGAATTCAATTTGGCTACCGGATGCGGATCCAATTCCTTGGGCTAGAACAGAAAAATCACTTACTAAAGCGATGCTCCCGAGGGACCAGCTTTTGAAAGAAAACTCTGAGAGATTTCCAGCTCGCTAATCCTGTGATAGCTCACGCAAGACAAATCTGGAATGATGAGGTCTTTTCGTCAAACACAAGCAAACCCCAGGAAGCACAGGAATAGCATTACAGCTACATCGGAGGGGGAACCGTCGCTGAAGCTCGAGGCAGACGCAATATGCTTGGAGAATAAAAGGATGGGCAGAGGCCAGAGACGTGAACTTGGAGGATCTTTGTGTATTTCCAGGGGTTTGAGAAGTGGGTTTGTAAAGAGAGGAGGCAGACAGAACTCAAAGGCGAGGTGGACAAAGCGTGGAGTGCTTGGCATAATAAAGGAGCAGAAATGGAGAGCAGTGCTAGCTGCCAGGGCCGGCAGATCCAGATGGATAATAACAGCTCAGCAGGGATCTGTCCCAGGCTTGCTGTCCAGAAATGAGCAGCAGTTTCTCCAGAAGATCCCACTACCACTGTCCCTCCTGCCTATCCTCACCAGAGACACAGTTTTGACCATCCACCTGGCTCTCCCTCATTAACACATCATTCAGATCTTCCCCTCCCTCCTGTTTTATCCCAGGAGATGGACTGGTGTCTACAGTGAAACCCAGGCTCCAGCATCCCTCTGCCTCTTTGCTGCGGGGATGCTCTGGGAGATGGTTTTCTCTCCAGCATCCCTTTCCCCCACATCAGGATCGCAGCCTTTGCCCGACAGGCGCCAGCGCAGCGGTTGGATTTCCCCTGGCTCGGGAAGCGTCGCACCAGCCGAGCCGCGCTATCGACTTCCCCTCGCAGTTAATTGAATTGTCTTGTACTACACTTTGTTTAAGCCGAAGAGCAATGGCTCTCACTCGAGTATCCAGCTCGCAGTGAAACAAGGTTGGAGACAAGATGCTCAGTGCCAAACCCCACAGCGCTGCTCCCAAAAAGCTGCTCCCCCTCCCATAGGCATCCACTTTCTTAGGTGCTGGCAGGAATTGATCACCATTTGGCTCCCTTTTCTCCTCGCATCTCCCTCTCTATGCAACAAGGAATGATGCTCAGGGGGTAAATCAGGATGGCTGCAACAGGGGTGTGATGGGAATGGGGAGGAAGGGTGCAGGGAGGTGTTGCAAGAGCCAAGGACAGCGGTGTGGGGAAGGCAGGAGGATATGGAGAAAAGTGGGGAGAGATGAGCAAGAACGAGTGCTCAACAACTTCATCTGGTGCAGGAGGGCTGCGGGCCAGCCGCCCCCTCTGCACAGCTGGGCTGTTGCTGGGCTGTTGCTGCGCGGCACTGTGGCTAATGAGGCATCTGCTCCGTTTGACAGCCGGCATCTGCTGCCGCTCGCCTCCTCCTGCCAAGCTCCCGGAAGCCGCCGCGCCGGGCTCGCCCTCCCTCGCAGCCAGGTGCGCCCAGCTGCCACCACTGGGCATCCCCAGGGCCACATCCAGGCATGGGGATAACTCCACCGAGGGATGAGAGGCATCAGGAGTGCCGTGCAAATAAAGCAGACCCTCTAAAGAGAAGGAGCAGGAACCTTTGCTCCAAAATAGACCCCTGTTCCCCTCTAATTGCTAGTATTAAGCCATAAAATTTTATGTTTGCAGTCTCTCCTTTCATGTAAGACTCCCTGTTTACAATCACTTAGAGCAAGCTGCCAGGCCTGCCATTAAAATATACTATTCAATTAATGCGGGAGCCCAGGGCGGCGTGGGGGAGCGGAGGCAGCACGGCGGGATGCTCTTCCAGCCAGGAGATGGGAAACACGCTGACCAGGAGTGGCTTCAACCGAGGGGAAACTTGGCAGCTCAGCCAGAGATGGAGCGAAAGCAAAACCGGAGACTGGAACAACCTGGAGATGAGGAGAAAACCTGGATTGGGGTTTGGCCTCTCTCTGCACCAGAAGTGTTGGGAACAGGAGGCTTTTTCCTTGGCAAGAAGGATCTGTTTAGAAGCAGAGGCACCTTTCTGCTTTGCTGAGGGACCCGTGGTGGAGGCCAAGCAAGAAGCAGGCAGGTCTTGCCAACAAGACAAGGATTGGCCATTTGTTGAATTCCTTTTTCCAACTGCTGTCCTCTTCTGAGCCACAGGTGCCTCTTGCTAAGGGCTGCCAAACTATCAAGGGCTCCTCTCTCAAGATGAAATCTTGAAGTCTCACTCACTGTTGGTCACTGGAGACCCCACGGTGCTTTGCTAATCACAGCTGTGGAAATCCACTATCTAAATCAAATCCCGGTTAATTAAATTCCCAGTTGAAATTCAATATTTGCACCTTATTCATTTCCTGACCTGCACAGCTACGCTGTCGTGCAATGGGGTCTGGAGAAAGCTGCACTGCAAGAAACCTTTCCGAGGGTCTGCACGTGGGTCTGCGTGTCTGGTGGTTGTGAAGCCCATTCATGAAGCTCGTGAGGCCCAGAGTGATCCATCACAAGTGAGTGGTGAAATGGGCTACATAAATCCAAAGGCAGTTTGAACACCTTATCTGAATGGCAGAGCTCCTGCTTCATTTTTGCCATCTTTAATGAAAAAATATGTGTTTCAGGAAGATACGGGCATGTCATTAAAAGTAACAGAGTGAATAATGTTCAGATAACTGGGTCAGACGAGTGGTGGGTATAAAGCCCAACCTGATTTCCATGCAGGGAACACAAGACGCCTGGGTTTTGCTCTGTGCTCTGCTACTGAGGCTCCTGACCTTGGACAAGGAGTTATTTTTCTTGTTCTGTCTCAGTTTCCCCACCTACAAAACAGCACCAGCCTCCCATTGTCTACGTTTAACTGCTCAATGATGGTGAAGTCCTTTCATAGACACCAAGAAGGGCCAAAGTGTTCAGCGCTCCCTGAATGCTCCTGCTCCTCAGCTGGAGAAACCTTGTTGTGTGCAGAGTAACGAGCTCTGCTTTTCATGAGGGGTGAACACACCACGTATGAACTTAATAAGGTGCCCAAGCAGAAGAGGGAGAAAAAAAAATGGGGGGTTTGGCATGCCCAGCACTTCATTGCTGGCTCTGATGTGTAGGGTTAGCCAAGGACTTTGCCCAGCTTGGACCCTCCTTGTGATGCCCAACACAAAAGCTGACAGAACATATGGCTGGGCAGGGGATGAAGCCTGTTTTTTGCCGCATTTTAATCCAGCCCAACTCTTCCTCCTTGCCAGGATCCCATGCAGCATCTCCTCTTTGACCGGGACCCCATCTGGCTCACCTCTTTCACCCCCCCACTCCTGGGTCCACACCAACAATGTGTCCGCCTATTAACTGAACTCACTAGTCTCTAAAATTGGGACTCCGCCAGGTAACGTCTTAAATCTGAGGCTCTCCCTGGATATTTCCATATTTCGGAGGTTTAATGCATTGTATTTAATGTACTCAATTTGGAAGCCAGCAGGCAATGCAATTTTCAGGTGCACACAATGTGAATAATGAAAGTCTCTCAGTCCCTGGCTCTCGATCCACCTGAGTCCCTGGAACTGCATTAGAGGAGGAAGAGAGGAGGTCTGGCCAAATGAAACTCAGCAGCTGAGGGATAATGGGCAGAAGTGAGTCGAGGGCTGATGGATGAATTTTGGGTGTCCCAGCCAAACTGGAGAACACGCTGTTCTGAGCACACACTGGGCACACCATCGCCGGGAGACATTTAAGTGGCCTTAATAATGTCAGCGTCTCTTAATGAAAAAAGTCTGTTCCACTTAATAAGTACAATGCACTCTCGAGCCATCCATCTCCCTAACGTGGGGTTTTTCGGCAGGATTGAGGAAGCTTGTTAGCCTAAAGGCAGCCAGGGGGCAGATGCATTAGCAGCCTGGAGGCAAACCCTGAGATGGGCAGAGAGAGCATCCTTCCCTCTGCTACATTTGCAAATGTAACCCTGGCCTCTACAGAGTAATCACCAAACTCACCAACAGCGTGATTACTCATATTATTTACATGTGTTCTCTGGCAGGTACAGAGACAGTGGGAAATGGGAGAAGCTGATGCTGAAGGCTGGGATGGTGCAAAGCCCTGCAAAGGGTGTGCTGCCTCCTTCACGTCCCATTAACCTGGAACCTGCAGGAATCTGCTCGGAGGGTGAAAGCAAAGCCACTCCCCTGGGTTCAAAATGAAGATTAATTTTAGGCAGGTATTAAACCCATAGAGACTATTAACTCCACTGCAATGGAGTGGAATAAACACCTCGGGGCACATTATCTGCATGGGAACCTCATCCCTTGGGATAAAGCAAAAAGCAGAGGAAAATACTCTCCCTGGGAACGCATGGAGTGAAGCAAGAGAGAAATTCTGGGCTGCAGAATGAGCTGGAGATGAAGGACCTGCAACTGATGGAAGAGGGGTTCTATGGGAAACAAGCTCCCATAGCACAACGGGATCTCAGCCCGTAATTGGGACTGCCAGGCACTAACTTAATAATGTCAGGAACAACAATTAATAATGAATTTGCTAGTGTGGGATTTGCCTTCCCACTGCAATCGGGGTCCTTCAGGAAGCAACTCTGAAGGGAAATTGAAACTACTGAGCAAAGTAATAGTCTAACCTCCCCTGTAACTTGCTCGGTTATCGTGATGTAACTGAAAATCTGCTTCAGCAATTACATTCCTCACAAGATCTGAAGTGGTGGAAAGAAGAATGATAACGATAATATTAATATACAGTCTCTTCCTAGCGAGAGTTAAGTCATTAGGCAGAGCGTAGAAAAGATGCACAGGCAGAAACAGATGGAGAAAAGAGCTACATCAAGAGTTTAAAGGGAGGCTTGCAAAAAAAGAAAAAAGCTGCAAATTCTAAGTGGATTATGGCAGGCAGGCAGGCTGCAAAGGGAAAGCGAGAATTGCTCTGTGCTGAGCAGGAAAAGGCTGTTCACACACGGCATGTGATGGGGGATGGATGGTGGGAAGGACGAGGATCAGGTGGCAGAATAAGCACATTGTGGAGGAGCTTCACCCCATATAATTTTAGCTGCTGAAGAGGTGGCTGTCTATGTCCCGTGGGCTTGTCCAGGCTCTTTCTCCTCAACACAGAGCAGTACCTCTGCCAGGTGATGCACCCCACCTACCACAAACAGGCAGCAAAATTTAGGTGGGATAAATCTAAGCCTAGCAGTAAAGTCCAAGAGGATGCACTGGGTTTGCTGATGGGAGCCTAAAAGGAGCATAATCAAACCCACCAATGCCATTTCCATGGTGAGGAAACCTGATGTATTTTCATCCAGAAGCAGCAAAAAGTGGGGGAATGAGACATTTAAAAGCACACAGGGTATTTTCTGTCCTTCTTCCTGAAGTATAGGAGGAAGGTGTAGTATAGCACATCTCCCTGCTGGCTCGTGGCTCTCAACCCATGGGTGAGCTCATTACAGCAACATTGTTCCTGCTTTTGTCTTCATCCAGCTCTTCGTGATGAGAAGGAGACTTCTGAGAAGATGAAGATGGCAGCACAGGGAACCTGACCCTTCCCCTGCCCCTCAGCTCTTCAGCAATGTGATCAGGGAGATGAAGCAATGAAAAGAATCTGCTCTCGGTGACCCCCTCTGGTTTCCATGGGGAGGGACAACCCTGCAGCCCTCCTGGGATGACCTCCTTGCCCACTGGCCAGCGCAGCTGAATGCCAGTTATTACTCGATCTTACCTCTATATCTTTCAGTGACTTTAATGATTTTGGGACTCCCTCCTGGCCATTTTCCCTTCCCTGGACGCCCTCGAGGAGCTGTAAACCAGGCAGTTCCATCAGCTGGAGTCATACTGAGCCCCACACTCGTAGCTGGTTGGGCATGCTTTGGGAAAGCAGGCAAAGAGCAAGGACAATAATGATTTTTGTTCTTTCACTCCTCACTAAAGCAGCAGAGATTCATTACACGCAATATTCATTAAGAACCTGCAGCCTGTGCCTGCCCGTGACCCTCAGCAGTGGCCAGCGAGTTCAGCCAAGACATCTCCAAGGGATGCTCACCACAGCTTTGGCTATCTCCCAGCTTCATATATTTGACAAGATGAATCCAGGTGCACCCCAGCTGAGCATCCCCAGGAACCCAACCACTAGAAGATGACAAAAAATACACAAAACACACAAAATACCATCCTCTGCATCGCCGCATCCCAGCTCCTGAGCGGGGAGTGGGACCGTGGGGACAGTTTGGGACAAGGAGGCCACCGCTGCCATCAGGAGCTCCTGCAGCAGATTTCAGGCTGCTCTGGAGGAGGAGAAGCCACCCGGCAGGAGGTGGCAGGTGACATTTTCTTCATGCAAGCTTGAGCCCAGAGACCCCCTCCGTCACACAATCAGCCGTCTTAATTTTTCAACCTGCTCCACAATCAGCCAATTGATACCCAATTATCTCCAAACCACTTTGCTATACATTTCTCCCTTACTGTTATCTTACTGGATTTTTTTTTGGTGCTGTTCCATGCCAGATAACCTTAATTTTCCCCCATTTGTTCCAGAGTATAATTATTTGTTTGCAATCATTGCCTATTAGATAGATGAATACCGCAAAGAAACAAACATTTTCCCTCCGTAATGCAGTCCTGAGAAGTTCTAATACATTATTTGATCAAATAATCTCTGCCATATCAAAGCAATACTATTTTCCCTTTCAAAACTATGCATTTATTAAAATGTAAAGTAGTCTGATCGTACTGGGAGCAAAAAATAAAAATAATATTATGGTCTTTTGCAAGAAAATACTGCATATTTATTTTGGATGACTTCCCTGGAATTTTAATTCAAGCATTTATATATTTATTTCCTTTCTTTGCCAGCTAAGAAGTAAGCTTAGTAGGTTTGATTTTTTTATTTTTTTTTTTAAAGCCCTGTGTTCAGGACTTGAAATTTGTTTTTAAGAATTGATTTCAGGTTTTGATTTACAGCAGAGATGCTTTTGTCTTTTTCAGAACAAGATTCACGCAGGAAACAGAGCGTGTCCTGGTGCTGGAAATGGAGGAGCTGGCACCGAGGGAGTTGAACTGCTCAGAGAAAAGAGAAAATTATGGGAATTTAGGCAACAGCCAGACTCCTGGAAGGGCTGCTCAGATCTGGACTCTGTGAGCAGCGCTATGCTAGATGGAGAAGTATATTTTAAGGGACTTTATGAGCTTTAAGCATCCATTGCTCCAAGGAGAAAGAGATGCATTTCCCAATCCAAGCGTTCAAATAAAACCGTGATTTATGCCCCCACCCCACGGGACTGGCTTCAAAAAATAATAAAAGATCACAGGCACTTTTTAAAAAAGTAAATTTTAGTGTTTTCTTTCTATTTTCCTTCTGAGCCTTGAGCTTTCAAGGGGTCATATTTTAAAGCCTCTCTGCAACTGCAGACCAAAACTTTTACAGATGCTTATCCCTTTCATTTCCATGGCTCTGGGGACTTCCAGACAATGGCAGGCATGGGGTGATGGGGCTTTTCCTAATGGGGGAAAGTGGGTCCAACCGATGGGCAGACCCACGAGGCCTGAGATCTCCTGAAATCTCCCTCTATCACGCCAATTTCAGGCAAGCAAGCTCTTTTTATTTGCACTGATACAAGCTGAAGCTCCCCAGCACATGGGCTGAAGCCCTTGAAGAGTAGATGTTGCGTTGCTTGAGCATCGTGGAAGGGCAGCCAGACCCAGGGCAGGACAGATCAACACAGTGAGGGCTCCTCTAGCTAAACTGAACGTGTTGCAGGAATTTTGGTGTGGAGACAATCAAATCTTTTGCAATTACATCTCTAGCCCAATGCAAATTTCCCTGGGGCCACATAGGAGCCACATCAGACTCGGGTCTGATGCACACATATGTTGGGTCTGAAATTCAGCCTCCCACAGCAGCAATCTCAGCAAAGCCTTGGTGGTGTGTGTTGGGTACGTTTAGCTCCACACTCAATAATCAACCAGAAGAGATGTTTGCAGCAAAAAAACTGCTTGGTTTACACCAAATAACCACCTTGTTTGTTTTGCAGCAGGACTTGCAACCCCCATTCACACCAACAGAGCTGGTGTGTGCATCCTAAGAGCACTGATGTTACCAGGAGGATCAAAACAGGGGTCTGCTCACTACGAGATGTTGAACAAGGAAGAGGGAGTAAAACACGTGGCTGGTTTTCCCAATTAATATATCTCTGAATTTCTTCCAGCGATGCCCTGACACAGTTTTACTGCACTAAGAAGCTGTTTAGAAAATGCGGTGGAGGGCTTTTGATCACAACTCTCCTTGCACAGGCTGGAGTGCTGAAGGCTCAGGAAGTATTGCAGGGGAATTAAAGAGACTCTAACATTAAGGTCAGCCCCTAAAGACAGTGGACCTGCAGGAAGGGAAATGAGATGTCCAAAAGCAAAAGCCCCACATCAGCTCATACATCCCAGGGGGTGGATGTGCCCCCTCTGCCAGGGTGGGTTCCACATCAGGTCCCCACATTTGGCACTGCAGCAAGAACTGGTAAAATAAAGCACCTGAGATCATAAGCAAGGTGGTTGCTGCCATGAACAGGTAGTTTTTGCCCAGGACATGTATTGGCACGCTGGGCTGGTGGGCAGCACGCTGATGATGGAGCACGCACATAATTTGGGCACCTCCTCCCTGCACTGAACCCACCCACTTAAAAATTAAATTGAGAGCTGGGTTTCATTCAGCTGCATGGGAGCGGTTCAGAAGAAAGGGAAGGATATTAAATTAAAGCACTTCATTTTAATATAATGCACCATAACTTGGGGGGGAGGAGGAAGAACAGCCACCCTTTTGATTTCAGCTATTTAATCGGTAAAGAGAAAGTCATGCAGAATGTGCTTATATTTTCTAAACCACCCATATAATATCTTGCAATTAGGGCCCAAGCACATGAAAGATCATTATTAAAATTGAGACCCTCCAGGAGTTTCCCTAAGTGTTTGCTTTTTGCTGTGGTGGGGAAGATTGCTCGGAATAATATAATTCTGTGTGTTCAAAGACTCAAGAGTACGCTGAGTGGGGAAAGGGAAGAAAACCAACTAATGGTAAATGATATCTTAAAAGCACAGGAGAGGTTGAAAAAGTGGATCCATGCAGAAAATACTATACTATTATTTAAAAAAGTAAATTGCCAAAATGACACTCTTCCGCAATTCTGTTTCCAGAAGAATCATCTGGGCTGAATCCTTAATGTACAAGGGTTTGAGATTTTCTTTTTTTTTTAGTGACACTATAAAACCTGCAGAAATATCTTAGTTATTTACCAAGTGATTAAACCACAGACATTTATTACGGTTTTACTAGACCATTGTTTTCCTGGTTCTTCCAGGGTTTATTGCCTCCAATATAACACAGCCCCCCCTTAATAATCCCCATTGCTTTGACTCTATTGCCTTATATTTTTAGATTTCTTTTAGTGTTTTGCATAAAATTCCAACTCTAATGGGCTTTATAAAATGAGATGTATTGTCATGGATCCAAGCCCTTATGAAGATAATTATCTTGTCCATTTGTGGTTTTATGATGTTGAGAAATACTTTTTCTCTCTCCCTCCAACATTTGATTTCCCAGCCCAAATCACAAGGGTTCTTTATTCTTTATTTTTAGATCTACTGGCAATGAAAGAAGGAAGCCCAAGCTACCACCATCCTCTGCTTTTGTTTAATTAAAGATGGTCCGTGAATCCTGGGGGGGGAGAGATAGGGAATGGGGATATTTGTAGGGCGTGGAAGAGACTGTAGTTGGGCAAAGGATGTGAGAAGCAGGAGGGAGGAGAGAGCTGACAACAAAGCCAGGGTAAATATTTCAATCAGTGATGGGAACAAGCCTGCATGAAGACCAGAAGTTGTACGCAACTCAAGGAGGTCCAGCAAAGGATACATCAAGGACATACCAGTTCCAAAGCCTCTAAAAACATCTTGTATTTTGGGAAGAAATCCAACGGATCAGGGAAATCCAAGAAAAGCAGAGTCCAGAGACCCACATGGCACCCATCAGAGCAGAGGCACTGAGCTAAAATGTACAGGGTTTGGGGTAAACCGTGGACCAGGCTCTTTGGGAGAAACCTCTCCCTTGGCTCCTCCAGACATGGATCCAATGCATGGCTTAACCACTAAGCTCACGAGGGAAACATCTCCAAACTGTTTGAGACAGTGTTTTCTATACAGATCGTTAACTCTGTAAGGCTGAGTCTATATTTTCACATGCATGTACACCATTTCCAACCCAAGGCATGGTGCTAGGCTCTTTTGGGGGCTTCACCTCCATAAAAACATGGATGATACCGAGAACTAGGTCATCCTTTCAGGTACACCTTCCAATGCTCTCATGGCTGTGGAGAGCCAACCCTAGACACATGAAGACATGCAAAGCACTGCACCTTGGAGAGATTTCTCTTGGAGAAGTTTCACTGATGGCTCATGACAACTTGAGCTTCCTCCCTGAAGTCTACAAATGTTATGCAGAATTGGGAATATGTATAATTTGTTCAAGAAAAGCTCCCTTGGAGCTGGAAAAAACAATCACATCTGTGGTACACGGGGGAGGTGGCTCTGCCCTTCTATGGAATTAGGCTTGGGTATATATTTCTACATTCCTATAAAACCAGGGTAATTATTTCCACTTGAGATACATATGAAGCTCCCTGTAGAGCAATGACAATTACAGCACAATGACATACAAGCTGTACCATTCACCTGTCTAACTGGGCCTGGGGGTACAGTCTGGAGCATACTGGGAAGTAACTTCCATCAATTCAGAAGCACATTGCTACCAGGAGTCAAGGAGACAAATACCAGACCCAGGGGTTCATAGCTGCACCAAAAAAGAGTCAGATTCTTCCCCAATTTACTCGGGTGCAGTTACACCAAAGATGAAGATGTTTCTGGTGTAAAGTCAGAAACAACCTGGCAAAGGAGCCCTCTGTTGAGGGCTAAGGCAGCAGTTTTCCCTAAAGACAAACTACTGAAGGTGCTAGTTAAGTCACTCTAAAAGCTTTACTAGCCCCTTTAATCCTGCTGAGTGTGAGTGACGAGGTGACCCACCCAAAACCATGGAGCAGTGAGTGGACCTCATCACTGTCCTGCCCCAACTCTTCATGCTCTGTAGGACACTCACAGCTTGGGTTGATGGCAACCCCCTTGCCAAGGGGGACTTGACCCCTAAGCACCAGGTGTGACACTGGGGTCATGGCCAGAGAGGCACAGGGCAGGTGGCAGGAGCCCTGAGTAGATGCATGGTTGGGTCTGCAACCCATGTTTTCGGCCTGGGCACATCCAGGTCACCACTGTCAAGACAGTGGATTCGAGGACAGCCGAAAGCTCTGCTTGGGTGACAGCAGAGGACATGACCAGCACTGCTAAACAAGATACCCAAACCCTCCCATCTCAAGAGACACTGGACCTAAGCAAGATACCCAAACCCTCCCATCTCAAGAGACACTGGACCTAAGCAAGATACCCAAACCCTCCCATCTCAAGAGACACTGGACCTAAACAAGATGCCCAAACCCTCCCATCTCAAGAGACATTGGACCTAAACAAGATACCCAAACCCTCCCATCTCAAGAGACTCTGGACCTAAACAAGATACCCAAACCCTCCCATCTCAAGAGACACTGAACCTAAACAAGATACCCAAACCCTCCCATCTCAAGAGACACTGGACCTAAGCAAGATGCCCATGTTTGGGTGCTGGCAGATCCTGTGAGTCAGTGTCCTGGTTTCAACCTTCCTTCAGGCAAGACAGAAGGCAGAAACCTGATGTCTGAGTTTGCTCCCAGGCAGGGAAGGTCCCTCTGGACCAGCCTGGGGACAACAGCCCCAGACCTTGAACAAACCAGACCCTCGTTGGAGCAAGAGGGAAAACCTCACTGTCAGCACACGCTTCCCTTTAATTAAAAGTGGCGTGCGTGTCCCCCTCGCTCCGCTCTGACTGATGCTGCCAATTCTGCCGTGCTTTAGATGTGTCAGCTCATGGTACATCACATCCTAATTAACTCATCTTGTCAGGTCCGGCAGTTGGCTGCAGTAACAGGCTTCCAGCAGCTGTCACTGGGACCCAGCAGCAGGACTGGGGCCGCCTGGCAAGTCGCTACCTTGAAGATTTTATTTAAAGAGGAATAAGAGGAGAGAGAGTGGTCCTAAATTCAGGATTGGAAGGTGATGGTGGCTTTGAGCTGGGCTCCAAGCAGGACGGCTGGGTGGAAAGGAGAGCAAGTATTGCCATCTCAACCTCATCTTGCACTGAGATGAAAGCAGCATCCCGCGCTCGTTAGGCAGTGGTCGAGTGCTTTGCAAAGTGAAATGAGTTCAGGTCCCTCAGCAGCCCTGCACGAGGGGTGGAGAAAGCTTCTCCAAGATGGGAAGAGGAATCTGGCTCAAGGTCACCCATCGCCTCGGAGGCTCTGAGCATTTGGTCCCAGGAGGAAGGAAACGGGCTCGACGTATCCGTGCACCCCGACTCTTGCCGCTCCACTAATTATTAAGCAAGACAGCTTGGCAAGCGCCAGCATCGAGCCCAGGTGTCCTGGCCTCTTGGCTCTCCACAGGATTAAACATTTAACGCTGCTGGAGACCGCAGTTGTACGCAGCCCGGCTGCGAAATGCCACGCACCCCTCCCCAGCCAGGCACCACAGCCAGACGGCTGCAAAACGCAGCCAAAAAGAGGGAAATGTCAGGAATGGGGGATTTTACCCACATTTCCCCCTCTGCTCTGCTCTTGTGAGACCCCCTCTGCAGTGCTGGGTCCAGTTCTGGGGTCCCCAACACAAGAAGGACACGGAGCTGTTGGATGAGTCCAGAGGAGGCCACGGAGATGCTCAGGGGGCTGAAGCAGCTCTGCTCTGGGGACAGGCTGAGAGAGTTGGGGGTGTTCAGCCTGGAGAAGAGAAGGCTTCAGGGAGACCTCGGAGCACCTTCCGGTGCCTGAAGGGGCTCCAGGAAAGCTGGAGAGGGACTGGTGCCAAGGGCAGGGAGTGATGGGACGAAGGGGAACGGGTTCCAACTGCCAGAGGGGAGATTGAGATTGGATATGAGGGAGGAATTCTTTGGTGTGAGGGTGGTGAGAGCCTGGCCCAGGGTGCCCAGAGAAGCTGTGGCTGCCCCTCCCTGGCAGTGTTGAAGGCCAGGTTGGATGGGGCTTGGAGCAACCTGGTGTGGTGGGAGCTGTCCCTGGCCATGGCAGAGAGTTGGGACTGGGTGAGCTTTAAGGTCCCTTCCAACCCAACTCAGTCCAGGATTCTATGATTATAGGCTCTCTTTTTATTCTGGATCCTAAACCGCATCTGGTTTCCTTGGGGCAAAACCAGCACGTTCCTATGCAGCCCAATTTGGAAGGGTTCATTAGCACTTTAATTGAAACTAAGGCACAGATCGGTGGCCATGAAAGGACCCGTGGCACTTCTCAGAAGACGAGGGGTTTGGGACCATGGCACTGGCCGCAGTTTGCAGGGACAGATGCGGAGCTCCTGCAATGCCAGGAGCACAGACGAGGATATTCCCTGCAAGATGCTCACAGGCTGAGCCAAAACCAAGCAACCCTAAAGCTCCAGCGGAAATACCCCCTTCTGTCAGGTCCGAGCAACACGTGATGGGAGCTACAGCCCCTGAGATGCCCTAGTGAGCCTTGGTGGCAGTTTCAGAGACCATGAGCCAGACTGGCAGCAACACAAATGGAAGAAAATCACTGGGGCTGGGATGTTTTCCCCCCCAAGACCATGATTTCTGCATCTTCCTCCTGCTGCTGACCCAAATTCCCATGTGGGAACCCAAACCCACAAACAGGGCTTTTTCAAGCCAACACGTGCAGCGTGTCAGTGGAATTTGTACATCTTTGATAAGGAGTGTTTAAAGGGTGAAGCCTAACGAAGGGATCCGGAAAGAAGCCGCAAACCAAGGCGGGATGCGGCTTTTTAATTAAAACTCTGATGCCTTTTCATCTCCTTCCCTCTCCCTTGCTCTTCCTTCTGCCAGTGGAGGGGATTTCTCAATCTGAGGCCCGTTGCTGTACAAAAAGCTCAGCTTTAATATTCTCTTTGATTAAGTGGGGTTTTTCTTCCTCTTCTTCTGGTGGATGCCGCCGTCATACCCTTTGGCGAAGACTTAAAGGAAGAAGGGCCCTGCCAGTAGTCAGGCCAGTACCAGCAGCGAGGAGAGGAGAGGAGAACATGGGGCCAGCCATGCTCGTGAGAAGATTAAAGCACCAAGGTGACCACATGCCACTTTCTCCCCCATCACTTGTCTCTTCAGCATCCTCCTCCACCACTGCGCCAAATCTGGTGGTACAAAGGGTTAAGCAGTGAGAAGGAGGGAGACAACCAGGCCCATTTGAAGGGATGATGAGATGCTCTAATTTGATTGATTTTTACTGAATTCATGGCACTTCTCATTTGCAGTTTCCCTCCTTTTAATTAGCCGATGCTTGTAGCTATCATATTCGATTCTCATTACTTAATTAAATAGGGTCCTCCACCTCTAGGCAGTGCTGGGAGCTGGTGGAAGAGACCAGCTGGAGGGAGGGCTGGACGGGAAGAGGAGCACCCTCCAGTTCTTGCTCCACATTGGCATGTAGCTGTCAAAGCTTGGTCTTGGATTGCCCGATTGTCCACTCTGGCTGCATCCCACTTGGATGAAATTATGACATTTAAAACCCATTTAAAAAAAAAAATACAGCACACTGCCTGTAAGCTGGACTATTAATTGGTGCCACCATTAAATCCAGACCTCCAGGATGTTCATGATATTTGGCAGAGCAGCTCATAACAAGGTCGGTGTTGGCAATGCAGCATTGTTGTTTCTCCTTGGTGGGAAATAAGTGGGACAGATGTGTCGGCGATCACATCAATCATATTTCTCCTTAGTTGGTGTTGTTTTGCCACCATGTGGTTCTCTGTTTTATTTATCTGGGTTTTGGCATTTCCATGTATGTGTTTTTTATACCACTCTGCCCATTCCAGCCAACATGGGCAACCCATAGAACTCCCATTGGCATGTTTGGCTGCTTCTGGGGTTGCCTGTACCCCGAAGAAAACTCCAGGGTCAGCCCAGAGTGTCCCAAACCCACATATCCACAGCTCTTCAATGGCAGATCCTGAAAACATCCCAAAATACACCAGACAAGTGTGACCAGGCACCTGGGCAGCTTTAGCCCAAATCCACGATTGTGTTGGCACCTAATCCACACTATTGGCTTGAATCCCAGGTTATATACACACACAGATCAATCTATCAGAATTATACATGTTCCCACACTACAGGGCCTCCCCAGAGGAAGGGACAACCCTCCAGTTACAAGTCACATTGGATTTGAAACAAAGGCAAATTCCATGTTCAAGGCTTCCTGGTTTCCCAAGGATTTCTGTGGGTTTTGGGAAATTGTCTCAAAAGTGCTTTGAGATCTGGAGATGGGCTACACTGGGTTATTATGATTATCATTACGTATTTTCATTTGAGTCACCAGGACCTTCCCTGTCGGAGCATAATATATTCCATCAATTATAGGAGAGCAGCAGGAAGCTGAATAGGACCCTGATAATGAGGGACTCTTTTATTTCCCCTGCGCATGCACAGACCAGTTCAGAGGCTGATAAATGAAGGTCTCCCCCTTCTACAGATGGCATTTGAGAATTCTTTCAGCAGAATAATTTTATGGTTCTTGACTCAGGAAGTCGGTTTGAACTTTGGTTTTGGAGATAAAAGGACTGACAAAGCATCCCCACAGGACGCCTGGACTCGTTTGCATTCATAAATGTGCAGCCAGCACCACAGCCCTCTTCCGCACGCCAGGAATTACCTTCACTCAAAGGTTTTTCTACATTCACTTATCATCTAATGAGCAGTGCAAGAAACTTCATTTCAAGAAGAGAAGGGGAAGAACGATTAAAAAAAAATAATCCTCTCTTGGTGGATGCCTTTAAATGGGATTCGATTTCTGTGGCTTTTTCATATCCTGGCAGCGAGGAAGATGAGGAGTGAAGAGTGATGAGTTAAAGAGGTGCAGGGATGAAGGCAGCACCAGCTCCTTTAGGTGGAGATAGGCTTGGAGGGACTGCAAATGCTGCAGAGCTTGGAGAGGGCAGCACAGGCAGGCGGGACCCGTCCCGGCTGCTGAGCTGGGAAGGAGTACAAGGGTAGGGGAAGGAAAATGCCACTGGATGGGTAATTATCCCCTGGAAAGGTCAGCTCGGTGATGAAGAACATCACCGATGGAAAAGTGCGTGCCTGGGACAGCCGGTCACGTCACTAATGATGCCTGACAGTGTGTGCCTGCTGTCCCAGGGCCACCCCAACCCCTGCCCAAAGGTAGGACACATAGATGGGAGAAGAAACGAGACGACAGCGATAGCGGTGTTACCCACATGTGTGATTCAAAGCTCCTGTGTCAGCCGAAGGTTAGCAATGAAGTAGTTGATAAAGAAATAAAAACGCTCATCGCCCCTGACAGCCGTCACGCCAATTGATGCTGCTCAGCGAGGCCATTACCATGGGCAACGGAGCCATAAACCCAGCATTTTCAGGCTGTGGACAGATGAAGGCAGCTCAGCGTGACACCACACATCACTCGGGCATGGCAGCCAGGGCTTGGCGAGAGAGAGGCGAGGTGCAACGCTGCCATCGCAACAGGCTGGGGAAGGGAAGGGAAAATCCATCCCCCCATACCTCAACACCCTGCTATCATCCCCGTGGAGCCATCCCGGCCTCCTGCTGCTCCCGTGGGTCTTTTGCAGGACAATACAGAGAAAGGTGTTTCCGAATGACATGAGGTCCAAGGGAAACACCATGTTTCACTGGCCATAAGCAGGAAACTATCCCAAAATTACCTCTGATTTGAGCTAGCACACAGACCTGGGGCAACCAACCCTCTTGGCCAAGTTTTAGCTGGCTGAGCTTTGCGTAGGCGTTGCCTGTGGCAACTACACATCTTTTAAGTGATGGCTGCATAGAGACCTTTGCTGCTTTATTCGAGGGAGACAGGCTGTAGCCCTGAACTTACCCATGTGCATCCCAGGCTCTGAGCACTTTAGCTGGTAAAGAAACGAATTACAGTGATCCAATGTAGCCTTCATACATTAAAACTCACCCAGAGAGCACCATTAATCTAATTATCCAGAAAGTATAAAGGGAAAAGCCTCCTTCACACTGCTCCTCAAGGTGAAGAATCACCAGCATTTGATTTTGGTCTTGCAGTGAAGCAACTAAAGCGTGATTTTTGTCTGAGTTATTGCTGTGGTTATGAAAAGCACAAGAGTGGCAAAACATGGATTCTCCAATTTATCCATCCTACCATTGCTGTTCACCCCTTCCCAGTCCCCAGGGAGCAAGAGGCTTTGCTCTCTCAGATCTCCCATGATTTTCCCAAGATTTTCCGTGATTTCCTAGACCTTTCCCTAGCAGGACCTGGGAACTGGAAGCTCAGCCTCCGTAGTGGAGCCCCAGCTGGATGCAGCTCCGGTGACCAAGAGGTCACTGCTCACAGCCCTGTTTCATGGAAGGCATCAACAGTCCATGTCCCACTGCTGCTAACAACCTCGGTGATAAATCTGGGGTTTGCCTCTCTGCCATTTAAACACACGGCTTAGCAAAAGGCTTCCCATGACCGAGGAGCACAGAAGGCTCTTATTCTGCACAAGTCTGTCTAAATCCCTTAAGCTTGCAAGCCCCACTGCCTCCGGCTTCCCAGCACGTGCTTAACGTCCCAGACCCGTGTCTGCCTTGATTTAGTGCAGTCCTCACACGTTCCTAACATTTAGGGGAGGATTATGCCTCCCAGGATCAGCCAAACTACTCATGAGCTTAGAGGTGAAAAGCTCAGGTGCATCTGGACTTTAAGAGCAAATCACAGCTCAGTGCCAATAAAACACAGCAGACTTTGCACCTTCTGGTCCTGCACCACCTCACAAGGCATAAAAAAGCAGAAGCCCAGAGAGGTGGTTGGGGTTGGACATCAGCAACCTGTTCTACTTCCCCAAAGTGTGTTGGAGCAGCAGGTCCATGCTGCCAAAGGCTGTGAAATTTATATGCTGGACAAGGCTGATTGCGTTCAAATATACTGCTGACATCAATCACCTCTTCCCAAACTCATCTCTCTGGATCAGTCAATTACAAACTTCTTTTTGAGCTGTGGGTGCTCTTAGGAGACAGACCCAGGGAAGAAGTGAAGCTCCTTTAGGGGGTTGACCTCTGCCTCTAGCTGATCGGTGAGATGGTTTAATAACTTCTCTGGGCCATCCACTCCAGTCCAGGCTCTGGCCGCCACCTGCACCACTGCCTCAGCCATACAGGTGTTTATTATATTGCATCACACCACCTATAGAAGGAGGGTGCCACGACATCCACATGAATGCTAAATAAATTCATTATGATCTCTGCTGTGACCACGAATACAAAGCGAATTCATAATTATAACACAATTAACCTGCTGCCTTTCTCAGCCTTCAGATGACTTGCAGCACCTTTTGTTACCTCTGCCATGCAAAATGCAAGCACAAAGGACATTCTTTCACCCAATAATATTGTCCTCATCCTTCTCCCCCCTTTGCTCCTCCAAGTTAAAAAATGCAATCAGTGAGACCGGCCTTGGTTCATCTGCTTTTTCTTACTAAGAGGTACATAAATAAAATAATAACAGATGATTAATAACACTGAGAGCTTTCCAAATATTAATGAATTGATCTTGTTGCTTGAGAAGAATGGGAGAGTTTTAGATTTAAAGCTTTGATAGATTTTCTCCTGAGAAAGCGCAGTGATAAACACTGTGTTAAAATGCTATTTGTATCTGTGTTGCTAATATTAAGTTCGTGTGTTCATAGATTCGAAAGCGCAGAAGGAGAATTATGTCACCTGCTCTGACTCATAATGAAGGCCATCGACTTTCCCCTGGCAAAACAAGTAGAATTCAGTAAGGCTGAAAAGGTGCATTTTCAGGGAAGGTCTCTCTGAGGAACCTCTGGAGCTTTTCCCTGGGGGTCACCCACTGACCACCCTCCATTCACGCTGCTGGACCAGGGAAGGGGCAGGGTGGATCATCAAATCTGTCCCCATATCCGTATTTCTCACTCAACAACCACCCCCATTTCTTATCCATCCTCCATCAAAGACACCACCACCTCAACTCCTTATTCAACCTCCATCAAAGACACCACCAACCCCATTTCTTATCCATCCTCCATCCAAGACACCACCATAAGTAATCCTGGCTGCTCCTAGAAGGTAAAGTCCAATAGCCCTCCTGTGCAAATCCCCGATGTTCCCCCAGCTTTGCTGGGCTTTTGGGGGAAACCAGCTCTGCCTCTGCAGTTCCCTTGTGCGACTGCTGCTTGGCAAGAGCTGAGGACCTGCTCCTGGGTGCTTGGGGTCAACCAGGTCAACGAGGCATCAAGGTCCCCTGCCCCCTTGATCCCACAGACCCCAGGTCCCATTTCGGGGTGAGAAAACAACTGTAAGAGGGACTAGAAATGAGCAAGACCCCAGATCTAAATATGCCCTCTAAATAAGACTTTGCCATGTCCTCTCCTGGCCCGGCAACGTGCAAAGAGACGATGCAAAGCAGGGTCCTGGCTAAATGCACTTGGACCCTTTGTGGCAGCGTTAATGCTCGTGCACACAGTAATTAAGGCTGGATGTATGAAGGCTGAATATTGAACTCTGAAGTCCGTGAAGGTCAAGCTATACGCTGCCAGAGAGGCAATTTATCCTAGATCTGTAATAAGGTCTCACATCTGACCTATTAACTGAATGTTACATGATATTAATAATCTCCCTACAGATCGGGTAGAGGCAAATAAAAGTCGAGTTTGGAGGTTGATTTGCTGGACAGGAGTTAATCCGCAAAGATGGAGTCTAACACAAGCACACTAAAAACCTACAGTGAAACGGATCATTTTTTAACTGAATGTGTTTTGCTTTGATGAAACTGTGTGTGCACCACGCTCCACACATACCTTCCCATGTAATAAAGATCAATGAATTATTCATGCCAACGTTATTAGTCCTGTATATAGGACACTCTCTTACAGATGGGCGAGTTGCTTCCAATCAGAAACCTCATTTGCTGACAGCTGAAGAGTCAGATAATGCCCCAAAATTGTGGACGACCAGCTTGAAACACTTCTAGTTGGAAATACTCTTTTTCTGTGGGAAAATTAGGCAGATTTTTGTCTCTTCTTTCTCAAAGCAAAACAGTAGGATTTTATTTTTCTGGTTTGAAATAATGGTTTGTTTTAAAATTTACCTAAATTTAATGTCAAGCTTTTTTTAGAAAGCACCACAAGGCAATCCTTAAAATCCAAGCACTTCAATGCAGCTTCAGCAAGACATTTCATTTTAGCCAAACCCCAAATGCTTCATTTTCATGATATCAAAGGGCTTTGATTTTCTTTTATTGTTTCAACTTTATAATCATACGATACAATAAACCAGAAAGGAAACACACAGACCTCATCAAAGCAATGGGTTTCTATCAGGTTATGTTGATACAGCAGGAAAAGAACTGTGGGATTGGGGTTTTTTCCTCTTTCTTTGTAAAAAACCTTTGTTTTTGAAAGAAATGCTGGGTTTTCTTGCAGCTCAGGGGAACAGAGCTGTGTTGGAGGAACCTATGGAAAAATGGAACACGCTTGCTCTTGCTGGTTGATTTGAGCTCCAGGAACAATCAAGTTGTGTCCACCTTACCAGTGGTGGGCTGCTCCACAAACAAGCAGGAAGGCTGGAGGAAAACCAGTGGAGATGGCACAACAAAGGGAATGGTTGCAGCTTGGTTCAGGACCGCTCCCTGCCAAGCCACCTCTGCTATCTCTGCTATTACTGCAATGCAGATATATGCTTCATCAGTCAAAGATACCATAAACTCACCCAACCTCTTTACAGCCAGCCACCATGCTACACAGATGCTGCATGGACAGGCACGTCCCTTCCACACCTGCTTTCATTCTGGTTTATGTGCTTAACTCCATCAGCTCTCGTGCTGGAGGATCAGTGACAAATTCACAGCAGCCCGAGCTAAACAACGTTTTTTCAGGCGATTTGACTCTCCAAAGAACCTGCCTTCAAAGAGCTTCAAAACAGAGAGGAAAAAAAAGCCCCAAACCACCCAGCGCTCAGATGCCAGAGTAGAAAGAGGAGCTCAGCGCCTTATACAACATGATGAGCTCCTCCCTGGCCACGGCGTGGAATAATCACATGTCAAAAAAACCCCCCTGAACTGACAACCTGTCTGAGCTCAGCTGCAAAGGTAGGAGAAAACCAGAGGTGTCGGGGACAACGCTGCTTGGGCAAAGGAGGACAAAGCCACCGGAGGGATAACACTCCCAGCTCCTGTGCACTTCAGGTGACCACTGCCAATTCTCACTCCACTTCTCACTCCACTTCCCCAGCTGCCAGTCAAAGGACTTTCACAGGAAAACGGGGTCTTCCACAAAACACAAGAGTTTCTCAGTCATTCAACAGCTCAAATCATAACCCCCCGAAACACCACTGGCATTGTTTTACATCTGCTTCCCACCAAGGTCACTGGGGGATGTTTTCCACGCTGAGTGTCTCTTTCCTTGCAGGAAAACGAGCACAAGGAGTGTGTTACACTCCCTGGAACAGCTTCTGCTGGACCACCACAGGGTATTTCCAAATGCCCACTGTCTCATTACACACCCTGCTTATCTCCTACTCCTGTTAACCAAATCCCAGGGACAATCCTGTCCACGTGCAGGAAGACCCGTTCGGCATCCCAGCACCATCCCTCACTGGTGAAGAACTCCATGGCACAGGTCGAGAGGATGCTCTCCCACCTGGAACAGCAACATCTGCACCCTGGGTGCTCAGCGCACTCCTGGCTGGTCCCTCTGAATCGGGGCTTGTGCCCCATGGAGGAGGAGGTTTTGCTATGGCAGGGGATAGGGAAATTGTGCAAAAAGCCAGGTTTTAGAAATGGGAGGAAAAAAATTGCAGAAAAATCCCAGCCAGCACACAGAGAGACAGCTGCAGTCGCGCACGCACGCCAAGAACGCCGCTTTTCCAGAAAATGAGGTTTTGATTCCTTTTCAATTTCGCTAAAAAATGACAAATAAATGTCTTAATATTAATAAAGAAAAAAATAGATCTTCCGTCGGTGTGAATATATAATGCGATTTGACATACAGAATGGAATTAAATTAGCGAAATACAATGGGCTGGAAAGCAGATCTGCGTTCCCTTAGAAGATTGGCATCGGTGTGGAACCAAAGGAGGGCATTTCACGCTGGGATGCAGCCGACTCTTGCTCGTCACAAATCTCAGTTGGCTGCGTGCAGCGGCCAGATCCTCCGGTGGTGTAACTTGGCTTGGGCTCCCCTCCTGCCAGCGGAGGATCTGGCCAGCGAAGAGCTCACCGTGCCAACTGCGTCCCCAGGAAGGAACAACCCTGTCCTGCTGAGATCATAGAATCATAGACACATCGAGGTTGGAAGAGCCCTCTAAGCTCCCCCAGTCCAACCCCCACCTCCATCCCCACTCACCCACAGCCCCCAGCGCCACATCCAGACACCTCTTGAACACCTCCAGGGACGGGGACTCCACCCCCACCCTGGGCAACCCATTCCCCCCCCCAATCACCCTCCCAGGGAAGGAATTGTCCCTCATGGCCAACCTGAATCTCCCCTGCTGCAATTTCAGGCCGTTCCCTCTCGTCCTTTCCCTGTGGGCACGGCAGAAGAGACCGACCCCCCCCTCACCCCAACCTCCTCTCAGGGAGCTGGAGAGAGCCATGAGGTCCCCCCTGAGCCTCCTCTTCTCTACACCTGTTTATCTCATGTATAGAGGGGTATTTGGGAGCTTCACGGGTTGAAATCTCTGGGTGCAAAAGGTAAAAGGGTTGTGACCTCAGGTAGCCTTAAAAATGGCCTGGAGAACAGGCCTCAGGGCTTAATACAAAGAAACAACTAGCGAGAAGATGACTTGCTTCTGATCTGGAAGGGCACCCAAGGCAGGGGACTGGCTTGAGAGCTCCAAAGATCTTGCAGAAGTTTTGATGGTGAAGGTCAGCATTAGACCTTTCTGGGCACTTCTGCATGGATAGACAAGAGCTGCACGGACTCCTGCATCGAGGCTGGGGAAGGGTTATGCATGTGGCAGTTCCTTCGTCTGCTCTTATTTTATTCATTTCTAGAAAGTCCAATTTAAATGACAAAGCAGGGATGAGTTGAAAGTCAAAAAACACACAGGAAGGGAACGGCGAAAACACCTGACGTTATTTCCTTCTGCAACTCCCAACCTCTGGAGTTTGGTTCAACAAACACCATTTGAACGTGAAGGATGCTCCTCCCACCAGCATGACCTGTGACCCCCAACCACCCACACCCAGCGACCCACCATCAGCCCCAAGTGTCCATTCCCTACAACCTCACGGGCGGGTTGCACCGTTGCATTTCCTAATAGTGCATTGATTACCCAATCACTCCAAATTTTAGTATTGTGCCTACAAGGTAATTAAATTATCTACCTTTGTTTAAATTGTAATTTTATTTACTCTAGATTCTACTATATACAATTCTGCAGGCTTACGGAGTGTTATGCATCTTATTAGTGTTTAACTCCGGCGCTAATTTTCAATACTCCATCACCATGAAGTATGAAGCAATTGCTACTGTTTATTCTCTGTGATTGCACCGCGCTCCGGATCCGCGCACAGCATCGCAAGTACCCACGGACAACCAACGCTCGGCGGATCCAGGCAGAGAGCCCGAGCTCTTGTGTGCACAGAATATCATTTCCCACTTTGTTTTCCTCCTCCTAGGCCAGTCAACACATGGTGAGGAAGCATCATCACACACGTGGTCAAAGCTCTCAATTTACGGAGCCTGGTCTCTGAATGTTGCTACTCATTAATACAGGGGGGACTTCTTGGAGGTGCAGAGCTCTGGTCCATCCCTGCAGACACCCATCTGCAGGGGCAAATCCAGCCCCTCTTGCTGCAGCAGGGCTGGGGGCAGCTCTGTTGCACAGAGGGAAGGTGGCTGCAGGTAAACGCATCGGTGAAGGTATCAAAGATGGTTCCCCAAGGAACGTTGCTGGCTCTGGAAGCTGTCGGTGCTCTCAGCAGCAGTAGTTGCTGCAAAGGGTGAGTTGCACCATGGGAATACATGGGAGAGATGAGCATGGGGCATGTGCTGCTGCCCAGACCTTTCCACCCTGGGTGTTTGGAGAAGGCGTGGGAAGAAATGGAAAGAAAACATCTGCTGGCCCCTGGCCCTGGAACAAGCACAGGAGTGATACAGCTGGAATGAACACTGATATTTTAGAGCGTTTACACTGGTGTGACATTAAATTATTTTTCATAATTAACGAGACTGTTGATTTTACATGGTAGGTGTTCAGGTACGCTGGTGATCCATGGTTGTTAAACACCCAAAGGTAATTCTAAATGCTGTTGATCGATGTCTATTCTCAAGGGATGACTAATCTACATTCATCTTCTCCCTCTACAATTAATCCCTGGATAATCTTATCTGCAAACACCAATTCGGTGCCTGCAGGCAGATGAGTCACACATCTGCAGCAGAGGTTCAGTTTAGAGATGGGAAGGTACTGGGAGCAGACAGAGCGGTGGGCACCTTCCCACCTGGCCCAGCAGAAGCCCCAGCTGCTGCCCATCCTCTCCTTGGAGATGTTTCACCATCAGGTCAAGTCCAGCCCATCTGCTGCAGAGTTCATTTGGACCATTTCTCTATCCACAGGCACCGTGTCACCCTGCTGAACCCCAGGCATCATCTTGATCCTGGTCTTCACCCCGCAAAGCCTTTCTGCATCACTCTCTCCCTCCTTCTCCTCCACCCACAAGCTCCAGCACTCATCCAGGCTCAGAGCCTTCCATCCCTTGTTACCACAACGTCCTTTCCTCTGACCTTTGCAAATGCAAACCCGCCTAGCTCACGTCCAGCCTGAATCCCATTGCAAAGGTCACCATCTCACCACACTCTGCCCTCCTTGAACCACACCTCCATCTCCTCCTGTCCCTTGCATGGACGTCCTTGCTCCTGCTCTCCTTGAGCACAGCCATAAATCACAGCGGGTCTCGCCGCAGCCCTGTTTAACACTGACCGATTTTACTTCGTGCTTCCCCGTGCCTCAGAGATCATAATTGAGTCCTTAGGATAAAGCCAACTAGTTTGGTCGCACTTTAAAATAAGTGTCAGAAGTTCATGGCTAATTACTCCTGAATTAGCTAGGTGATTCATCAGGTCTGATTACGAATGCATAATGAATTTACCAAATCCACACGTATTAGCGAGATATTAATTCCATACGAAATCCCACAATTCATTCATGTGCCATTTGTTTTCATTCCCTTCTTTTAATAAGCTAATTAGTTCAAATTATTTGTACTTCACTAAAGGCTTGAAACACATATAAGGAATGATTAGCTTAAAACTCAGCAAATGGGCAAGTATGGAGCCTACATTAATTCTGACGGGAGGTTCATAAAGAATTATTATCTCTCAGCCATCTCTGTTTTCAGCAATAATAATAATGTCTAATCGTGACAAGTGGATAAAACATTGTGAAGCCCCTGACTAATGCAGCTGTACATGAATTACTAAAATGAGTATCTTAAAGCTCGACACTTGCCTTTGAAGTGGAGCTCAGCAGAAAGTTTTGTCTCTCTCTGACGGAAAACAAGACCACAGCTTTAGGGTGGATCCACACATTTTCCTCACTGAGCCTCCCCTCCACTCCCAGCATACAAAGAGTGAGGAAAAGGGGGTCTAGAGGGAAAAAAACACCCCGTGCTTGCATTTTTCAGCTGTCCCACTGCTGGGTAGGATTATTATAGGTAGATTTTGCCCTGCACACAGGAGATGTATGGAATAAGGGGTCTGCTTGCACCCGGATCCCCCTGATCACCCCTAGCAAATGCCCCAGAGCCCCAGAAGCATTTCGGGATTTGAATGAAGAAGAAGGAAAAGAAAACCTGCATTTTTGCTACCTGAAGTGCAGGAGGGATGGAGGCAGAGCAACAACCAAGAGGCAGGGGCAAACCCCCAAAGGGGTGCAGGTTTGGCAAGGTGCAGGCGAGGAAAAACAAGAGAGGATTAGTCCCTTTCAGGACATATTCTTTCCCAGTGTCAAAACTCCCTCCCAAGCAAGGCTGCCTCTTTCTTCTCTTTTTATTTTCCTTCCCCATTTATTCGTATTCAAAGGGGGGGAAAAGCCTCCTGCCAAACCCTGCTCTGTGAAGTGGGTCATGGGGAGGTTTCCAAATGAGCCCTGCCACAGTGCTGAATGCCCAGGCTCACTGGAGCCAGCCTCTGGCAAACACTTTGTTTGTTTTCACTCAAACTTTGACTCGCTGAGAAATGCCACCCACCACCCCCCAATCACCCCACTCCCCTCCCTCCCCTCCTCTTCCCAGGAAGCAGCTCCCATTTCAAGGATTGTGCTTCTGCAGCCTAGAGGAGCAGCTCGGGAGGGTTACACTGCTGTCATGGCCCCAATCTCCTCTGCTGAGGGTCCCATGGATGTTTTGGGGTGAAGGATGACTTTTAGGGCATCAGTAACCTTTGGAGTGACCCTGGCCCAGCACTCTCTGCAGCTCTGCACTGGGGAATCAGCAGGTGCCAAGGGACACGCTGCCCCTGCCCTGCATCCCTCCAGCACTAGGCACAAAATGTTTGGGAGCTGAAAGAATATATTTTATTCATTCATGCTCTAAAATCCAAGCCTAATGCCTCAGAGGAGAAGGAAATGAAAGAGAAGTGTACAGCAAAGGGGGGGAAATGCAAGTAATTGACTGGTGGATTCTCCAGGTGCTTTGCTTGGGAACCCCTGGAGGTGGAAGCCTCCTTTGACTCCCGGGCTCAAAGCCATCGATCTCCTCTTAAAACTCTTCCTCTGGTTGGCATTGAGGCGCACATCCCCCTGATCCAAAGGAGCACACCTGCCCAAGAGGATACAAAACACGAGCAGCGTGGGGTAAGTGATGCAGGGCTCGCCTGGGGGAAGCCATCCTGCACGGCACGGAGCAGGCATGGAGCCAGAGCAGAGACCCTCCAGCACACAGGAGGGATGGAGATGATCCTGGGTCAAAGTGGATCCTGATCTTTTGTGGGATCAGGATTTCTCCAGAATCACAAGAAAAGGGGGTTTAGGCTTATTTCCAGACTCAGTTATTCTTCAGTCACCCAATACAAGACAACAGAATAGGTCTCCAGGGACTTGAGCCAACAAAGTTAAAGGGAGCCTTGACTTCTTACACCCTGGAGTAACAGCATCCTAACCAGCAAGCAAACCCTACCACAAACCACTCAGCACAGTGTAACAGCATGATAACAGCCCATAAGCCCATATGAACAGTATGCATCCTATGAACACCGAACACTGGAGCCAAGAGCAGTGTTTAGATCCCAAACTGCTCTCCAGAAAAGGCTGCTTGTTGGGTGACTGCTCTGGAGAGAAGACAACCACAAGATTCAAGACCAGGTTTGAGTGGCTTTGGGCAGAGGTGGGCAAGGCATCCAGCCACAGCACCCTCCACATCCAACATAAGTAGGTAAAAAGACAGGATTTCTGCTCAAAATCCCCCTGCATGTGTTCCTTGGGTGTGTAAGACAAGGGGATGGGGTGGAGATGAACAGGGCTGAGGATCCTCAGCAAACCCCAAAGCCAGCCTGCAGTGAAACCCAACGGCGAGCTTGGTGTAATTTATTCTTTTGGAAGTTTCTTCTTAGGGCTTTTTCCATCTGTTTTGGAAGAAGCAGCAAAAGCCAGAGCAGCTAGGCAGGATTAAGGGATTTTAGGAGCGCTCCACAAGGCAAACCTACAGCGACACAGAATCCCCATCACCCAGGAAGGGTCCTGCCACCCCTCCCTGGCTCATCCCCACCCCAGCTCCCACCACGTGCCTTGACAATCAGCCTCATCCCGCTGCACCCCAGCTTTCCCAAGGTGTGTTTTCCCATTGGAAAAAGGGAATTCATTCCTAGAAAGCCTGATTCCATCACCAAGAGCCTGACAGCCCTCCAGCCCTACATTTTAAGGACTCCCAGCCCTTACGTGCAAAGCCTGGGGGGGGATCACAGTTGGTTTTGCAAGTGCTCAGAGCAGCCCGAGATGAGATAAACAGGATAATTTCATTTGTCACTATCTTCTCACACCTATTCCAACAAAACCAGCATGTGGGGTAAAAAGCAGCGATGTTGTCTGATTTCTCTCCATTTGGGGCTGATTTAACTCCCCTGAAACCCCAGTGCAGAATCTGTCCAGCTCAGCACAGTGCCGAGGCAACATAAACTATTCCAAGCGAATAAAATATACAATAGGAGGTTAAAAGGAATAAAAGCAATCAGGCAGTCTGCTACTAATGAATTCCATAGCAGCAAAGCCCATTTCCTTCTGTTGGTTTTCGATAAACAATTTACAGAATAAATGTATTTTTGAGGGACACAAATTGGGCTGTATTAAGATGCAGGATAAACAGTTTCTGGGTACAGACAGGCTATGAAAGCCTTCAAGTACTTCCTAAAATGCTGATATATTTGCACACACCCTCACTTTACAGGAGATGAAGCTTTTTGTGCCAGGAGTGAGTTAAAATCCTGCACGAGGTCTGCGGGAGAGAATTATAGAGGAGTTGGAAAGAAACCCAAAAGACTGTATTATAATTAGATGGAGATGCACGGTGCCAGCTGCTTCAACACTATGTTTGCAACATATCTATGTATTAAAATGCGTATGAGAAGGCATCAATAATAAAACAGCGTGATACCCAGGTAAGAAGTTTTTTCCAGTGCAACCCAGCAAAGTTGCACTGATTTTGTGGCAGCTTTGCTGGTTTTCTCCAGTCACAAAGTGGTGAAACACCCCGGTTTCATCATCATTGTAACAAAAAAATACACTTTAATCCACCCAAGGTGCTGTTGCAATTTCAAAATGCCCCTAAATCAGGCTTTTTTTCTGGCTGTCACCCTTGCAGGGCTCAGCAGGGTAGATGGCTTTTGACCTGGTGGGTTCGTGCCTTGGCGTGGCAGCACCTCCCACATCTGATTTTAGAGCTCTGGAGGAGCGAGAGTGAAGAAATTACAAAATCCAGCTCGCAGTCAACAAGATCTTACCCTGCAATGTCAGAGAGGCAAGAAAAAAAAATTACCCATCATATAAGAACTGGCTCACTCTGACGTCTTTCCTGTTCCTCGGAGAGGTTTTTAGAAGTCTATAAACCATAAAACGGTGGGGAAAGCAGCCCAGGAACATAATGAAATTCTAATATCGGAGCCACCGTGGTGGGAAGAGCAAAGACCATCGCTTAATGCAAGAAACGTGTGCTGAGCCGGCAAAATTACGTCTGCCACCACCTCCCGGAGTGGCTGGTGGCGGGGGAAACGTGCCACTGGCACCAGTAACATTTACCAGGGGGCAGAGGAGAAGCATACGAATGCACCTTTGGTGACCCTCAACTCCCAAATCCATCAGCTCGCGAAAATAAGAGAGAGCCTCGTCGTGTTTTGATAACTCCATGAAAGCCTATAGACATTATGCTAATTCTCAGGGAGCGCTGTGAAGAATAAGGCCAGGACACTGAAGGCAGGGAGTTTATAATTGCTTTTTAATATATTTCCTGAATTCATTGTGCATGCGCTATCTGTCCCAGGGGCTGAGCTGGCAGAGGGGACAATGTCAGGTGGAATAAATAGGATCTCATAACTTTAGTCATTCTGTATTAAATAGCGTCGAGCAGCACAATAAACAGAGAGACCGAGAAGCACATGCAATAAGGAAATAATTCAAGCACTGTGCATGCAAATCTTTCTCTCTCGGATCACCCTCATTAATCACCTCATGCTCATTTATACAGTTAAAGAAGCTATAAACAAAGGCAGAGATGGTTTCTCTCATTATTAGTTTTTTTATTGAGTTAACTTCCAGAATATTTTATAATAATAGTCACGGCTGGTGATGGAGTTGCCTGCTCTAACCAGCTCATAAAGTTCCCCCTGCTCCTCCTGTCTTCTGGTGATATAGGTAGTTATACAGAGATTATGAAGCTTATTGAGTAAAAAGAGGGAGATGTGACAGCAGCTCTATCATTTCTCCTGCCTTTGGCTTATTCGAGGCTCTGGCAGGTGCCAGGGGTTCAACATTTCGCTGTCGAGACAAAGAAAAGGGGGAGAAGGGAGGGGGGAGGTAGATGAAGCCCCAAAGCCAAAGCCAAATGAGTTGTTCATTCCTGAAAGCCCCCTGCAAGCTCTGTGCATCCACAGCCTCCCTCAGAAATCAGAATAAAAAAACATCAAATGAAAACAAAGCCCCCTGTTTGTCTTTGCTGAAAGACTCAGAGCACTCCGGACCACACCAGGACCACGGCACAGAGATGAGGGGACCCCATGGGGAGACAGTGACAATTTTGGGATGCTTTTCTGCAGCCTGCATCACTCCAAGGAAGTATTTTGGATTTTTGGTGACGCTCTGCTCGTGTGAAATCATGCTGCGTGCTCTCCTCCCTCTCCAAAGAGGTAATGGCTCATTTCTTAATTATTAACTGCTGCTGTTATCTGTATTAAGCAAGGCAAAGCCAGCCTGCAGCTTAGTTAAAAAAATGCAGAGAAGAAGAGGAAGATACTGCATCCCTTTGGGGTATCAGCAGAAATAAGGGCAGCATCACCCCCCCAGAGCCTCACCCCACCTTACACCCACCTCTACCCCCTTGGCACAGCTCCCTTCACAGTCCCTAAATCCCATCCAATACATCCCGGAGTGCCTCGGTCCATAACTCTTGTCAAGTAAGAAGATTAAGTGATGTTAACTCAGTCTAATATGAGGCTCGGTAATAAATTTCATCAGAAGCTGCTGGAAGCGGGCGACTCGGCGCCGCTGCGGAGTGTCAGGTGGTTGGCAGCACTACCGTACATCTCGGGGAACTTATCATCTAATTACAAAGGATAAAGCATATTTTTTCAATGTGGTTACATGCGGTAATGAAGCATGCAGAAAGCCACGCAAGATAGATGGGCACTTTCACTGCTGAAGCTGAAAACTTGCTTAACTTAATAGTCTATTTATTACATTTATTCCCTGAGCATACATGGCCTGGCTAATATCTGCCAGTTCAGCCTGGGCAATTAAAACCACCACAATGTGCTTGCACCAGGAGGATGTGGCATGGTTGGGAGAGGGGTTTAACACCCCAGGAATTCCTAGAGGTTTGTCCACGGGTGGTTTTAACCCCCATCTTAGAGGGATCAAGCCATGGTGGGGAGTTCAGTGCTGTGACAGAACCAGACCACGCTTCCCCCAAGGCATCGCAACCAATTTGGGGTGGGGATACATGGGCATCCCCACACAAAAATGGGAAATTTTCTGCTGAAAACCAGTTTCGATGGAAATTTTGCATCCAGCAAACTTATTATCCAGCAGATTTATTATCCAGCAATAATATCCACTCAATTTGTCGCAACAACCGCCGGAAAAATTTCCTCCCCAGCACCTCCAGAGCTGAGCGAGAGGGATGAAAAGTAAACTTACACAAGGACAAGGGTTTAAGCATCCCATTAAGATTAACTTATCTCCAGTAATTGACTTAACCAGGGGATTTTTAATGCTTTTCAAGGTTTTTTGGAAGACGGTTTCGCAGCAAAGATGCTCCAAAAAACCCCCTACGTATCTAGTGGGAGAAGTCCATAGCTAAGACTTTCTAAGGCAGCGATTCCAAGGGATTTAATAAGAATGTAATTTGTATAATTAACCATTCATCAATGTCAATTTCATTAAACGAATGCCAGAAATATTACCTTCACCAGCATGACCTAACAGGATTGGAATATATTATGTGAAAAATGAACACTTAGTAGGTGTTTTTTTTTCTCTCTCTTGCTTTCCCTGCCTGGGCTCCAGCTGTCAGAAGATTTGCAAGGCTGTGAAATAATTTAAAACAGTAGTAAATGAAAACGACTGAAAGAAATGTGTGGATTTTGGTAACTAACCCTCATCATTATGTATGAAAGTTCAAGCCAAAATGTTTTCATTCATTCCAAAAAGAAATGACTGGAGGAGCTCCCAGCTGCAGGGCTGTGATGGTGGAGGCATCCTCAAGGCATCTTTTTAGGGCTTTTCCCCATTTTTTGGGGGAAAAAATTATTTCTTAAATACGTAATTTTGGTTATTTCTATTTAGGGGGTAGAGGGATGAACAATGAGGGGATTGAAGAGGCAGCATTATAAGAGTTTAGGGTGAGTTTCTCATTCCCCTCTGCTGGGTACAGAGCAAACCCCTCCTTATCATTTATCTCCACAAACCCCATTTCTGCCAGAGAATAATAAAGGAAGATTTCCTGGAAAGGTCTCAGCTTTCCTGTTGATCAGCCATTAGAGGGCAACATCACCCAAATTCATCATAACATCAAAAAAAACCCCAACCCACACCAAACGAGGATGAGGGGAAGCGAACATCCAAGGGAAACCATCTCCGTGGTGTTGAGATTTTTACCTTTGGACAAGTTTAATCATCCCTTCAGATGTGAGAAACGGGGAGGAACCAGCAAAGCAAAGTTGATTTCTTTTTTTTCTTTCTTTTTCTTTCTTTTTTTCCCGTGGGTTTCTGTGCATTTGTCTCGTTTGAAATGCAAACGAAGATTTTGCAAAAATGTTCATTTAACAGGTCTTGGTGGCTGTGATCACAAAGAAGAGGAAGGAAGCGGTGGAGGAGCAGCTAGACAGACAGATGGGATGCTGGAGAGATGAAAGGATGTTTGCAGACCAAGCAACCGAATGTTTCTAGATGTTTTTTGGGGGATAAATTCCCCATCAGGGCACAGAGAAGCCTTCAGCTTCATTATAATTAAGAGCGAGTCATGAAAATAAATACCAGTGATATTTAAAGAAGGTGAAACTTCAATGCATCTACAGTATCACCCTCCTAATGGTACTGAAGAATGGCTGATGGGAAAAATTGATTCCCCCTCTCCCTGCCTTGCAAAAATTCCCACTTTTCTCATGAAAACAGGAAACTCTCCTCTTTTTGCTTCTTTTTAGTAAGATGCAAAGGCTTTGCAGAAGCTGAGCAGCTACTCCTGTGTCCCTCCCCATAGAGCTGATGCAGAATCCTTGGGACTCCCCAGGATCGAAGTGTCCCCTCTCTGTCCCCTCCGTGTCCTCGGGGTTATTTTTGGCTGTTTTTCAAGACAATCTCATTTTTTCTTATTTGCAACAACATCGTATTTGCTGCTCCTTGGCTTAAAAATCCAGAACAAATCAACATTTCAAGCCAAAATGTCAATTCAAAACAAATGTTTTCATTTAATTTCCTGTTAAAATGTCATTGCTGCTAGGTTATTTTTGGTTGGGAGAAGAGAGAGAAGGCTTGGAAAAACACAGACTCGAAATTCAAAAAAATAAGTCCAGGTGAGGGGACTGTTTCCTATTGTCCTTCTACACATGGTCCTCAGACAAAACCACTCACCTACACCCCTTTAGGCTTCCCGCAGCAAGAGCAACAAGCTGCCCACCAAAAGATGTCCTGGGACTAAGATTTTCCTGCTGGAAGTTTCTTCTGGGGAAAATGAGGAGTTTCCAGCTGGATTTGTTTTGCTTGCTAAAAACCAGTGGGATGCTGGTGGGGTGCCCCATATGAGGACCCTGCTCGCCTGCTCTTGGTGCAGACCTGAGCCCTTTCCTGGGCGGTTCCTGTGAAAACAACTTCACCTTGTCCCATCTTGAAGCAGCATCTTGGACTTTCTCCCCCTAAAATATGACTGGGTAACCTTGGCACTCCTCCAATGCCTCCCTGCGGTGCCTTCCGAGGTTCCCATCCTGCTTTCTGAGCCCTCCACCACCTCTTTTGCCTGTAGCACTCTAGACCCAGCCAAAAGATTGAAGGCCAAGTCTACAAAGAGCTCCTACACAACGGTTGGCATCAGCCTACCACACAAAGTCAGGTCCAAAGAGTAATGAGCCATGTCACACACAGTAAGCTTGGCTTGGGGTTATCTCAGCTGTCCCTGTGCTGCCCCATCACGCCATCCAGGAGACCCCAGGATGCAGGTTGCCCTTAGAGCCACTTGACGTTGCCCAGGTGCAAGCAGAGAGGAGATCCTTCCATTTCTCCTTCCAGCTGCAGCACTGACCACCAGCCCAATCTGGCACCAGGCACATAATAACCCTCATTATTCACAGTGCTGTGCAAGACAGGAATATCGAGGTCACTACTAAAATCTTTATGATTTCATCATTACAAGAACACACATTGATTTGCAAGACGATGATTATTATTACTATTTTAATCCCACTTTAAATCCAGGAGAGAAAGCCAAGTGAAGCAGCAATTAATACCCAAACGATGGAACATCAGGGCTAACCTCCCCGTGCAATGGGTCAACAGTCCTGGTGGGGCTCACAGCAAGGCTGGACATGGGGAGGGGCCACTCCAGCATCACTCACCCTTCCCTGAGGCCAACACACGTGGGAAGGATGGAGAAAACTTCACCCACACACCCCTGCCCTGAGCGTGGAGGGAAGCTGCAGTTTCGTACTCAGCAGTGAAGGATGGAGCAAGAAATAAATACATAAAGGGACAGGAGAGAAGAATTTATTGCCTGCTAAAGGTGCAGAGCATTTAAATTCGAGAGATAAATAATTTTATTTATGTTGATGCCAAAGTAAAGAAGATACATGGCTTTCTTCAGAATAACTCCTGTCTCCTCGAGCTGGTCAATGCTGAAAGGCACGTAATGATTTTTTTTTTATTATTTTGATTTTTTTTCCCACTTATACATGAAGATGGATGCACACTAACGGCGTCGTATTGTCAGAGCCATAAATTAGGGGAGTGGGGAGAGATCATTTCATACCCTTCTCTGAGCTGCCTTGTCAAACTTTTTCTAAACTCAAGCTGCACTTTTTTTTTTTCTCAGAGAAAATCCCTCTCCCTATTTAAAGACTTTTGAGAAATTCTCCTTTTCCCCCTCCTAATGCAACATGAAGGAAAGGGTGTTGACTGCTAAAGGGTGGCAAGGCTCAGGTGCAATGGGGAAAATGGGGAAAGAAGAGGATGGAGTGGGAAATACAGTCAGAAAAAGGAAAACCAAGAGACTCGTGGGTTTATCTGGCTGGAAGCATCCTTGACTGTCTCTCTGGCCTTATCTAGCAGCACCACTCATGCATCTAATGGCAATTAAACTGCAGAGAGAGGGCGTATTTCACAAGCAGAGGAGATCAAGTGGCTTTGCAAGGGCTGAGAGCTCCCCGTGTCCATGCTGCTGTCCCCTAAACATCAGATATAGCCACACGTTGCAGCCTTGAGACCATGCCACCACGTCTAACGGTCCCATCAGAGCAAGCCAGGGAGGATGGGAGAGGTTCTGGGAGGCTGAGCACCTCTCGACAGCAAACCCCACCCTGAAAAGCTGCATTTTGGTTCCTCTACTCCATAAATGAAGGAGCAAGAGAGACGCAAGGATCCCTCACAGCAGCAGCTCACCCCAACCCTGCAAACAACCTCGACCTACAGGGAACTTCACCAAGTGATGTTCAGAAACAGGGAGTTCCCTCGCTGATGAAGAGCCAGGGAGGCAGAAAGAAGGATGTGATACTTCAAGAAATATTCAGTGATGGGTTCAGGCTTGTGCTCACCACAAGCACCATCCCCAGTGTCATCACGAGAGCTGGGTGAAAGTTTCCACCCGATTTATCATCTCCTTTCCAAGGGGAAGAAAAGCTGATGTGGGACTTCATGAATCATCAGAGCACTCTGTTCTCAGATTTTTCCTAATTCAACAAATGGCCAGTGGCAATGTTTTCAAAACCAAGTGACTGTAATGTGAAAAATAAACTGTTGAGAAATAACCCCTCAATGCTGAAATGAAATGTGCTAACTTGGGTTTTTTGTAAAAAAAAAAAAGGGGGATAAAAGGTGTGAACCATCCAAAATTATTCTGATTTAACTCCTCAACACATTAAATATTGAAAACAAAAACCCAATCAACACAAAAAATAATGATTCTGGTTGAAATTGGGTTGTAATTAGCCATTCTCTTTGCTGCTGGCCTTGAAAGCTGCCTGCCCCCCTGCTCCTTGTTGTTACCAAGCATGCTTCAAAACATCCCTGGTGAGCTGGAGAAACCCAGAAATTGCCCAATCTCACCCAAACCAGCCTCCTGAGGGCTGATTTCCCAGGGAAACCTCATAGAATCATAGAATAGAATCATAGAATCATTATGGTTGGAAGGGACCTCCAGGGTCATCAAGTCCAATCTTTATCCCATCCTATTCCTAACCATTGGACCATCAGACCATGGCCTCAAGTGCCTCATGAACCCATTTTTTGAACACCCCCAGGGACGGTGACTCCACCACCTCCCTGGGCAGCCCATTCCAGTGCCCAACCACCCTCCCAGTAAAGAACTTCTTCCTAATCTCCAACCTAAACTTCCCCTGATGGAACTTGAGGCCATTTCCTCTCGTCCTGTCATCAGCAATTGGGGAGAAGAGACCAACACCAGCCTCACTACAACCTCCCTTTAGGTAGTTGTAGAGGGCAATGAGGTCTCCTCTCAGTCTCCTCTTCTCCAGGCTCAATAACCCCAGTTCCCTCAGCTGGTTCTTGTTTTCCAGACCTCTCACCAGCCTCATTGCCCTTCTCTGTTCTCGCTCCAGATGATGAACCCCTGGGTATCCCCACCTGTGCGGGGAGGGCTCTGCATCACCAGCAAAGCCCCACCAGCATCTTTCCCTCCTCCCCAAAAATCAGGGCACATCCCAGCGACGCTCACAAAGTCCGAACGACCGCGGAGCCATAATTTGGGCAAAAAACAGCTGAGGGCGGCACCAGCATCACCAGCATCAAACTCCTCCACAGAGCACAGATGGGAGGGAGAGGGTAATCTTCTGGAAAAGCCTCTAATTGTCTGCCCACATTAATAATTTCAGCGAGCGCTTCCCCCCCACCCCTCCCCGCGTATAATTACACCGCTCCATCTGTCTATCAGCAGGTTTTTTACAGCTCCTCACGGCAGCCGGGCACTCATCCTCGTAGCTTTTTTTTTTTTCCTGAAGATTTAAGGATGCTCCTGACACGCCGTCCCAACACCGAGGCTCTGGGGAGAGCAAATCCCTCTCCCAGGCTTAAGACTCTATTAAAAAAAAAAGTCATATAATGGCTATGAGCTCCGTTACGGTGCCAAAGCAGGAGGCAGGAGGGGGCTGGGTGTTTTCAGCAGTTTGCTGTTGCTTTAGGGTTGGGCTTTTTTTCTTCAGGAAAGCCTTTTTTAATCCGTTCCCAGTAAATCTGGCCGCTCTACAACAGCTACGCGCCACTGGCTGTTGCGTGAGCTGAGATAAAAACACACATGGGAGTGCTGGAGCTTTATAGGTGTAAGGCAGAGAGTCCAGGAGGGTTATTTTGCAGGTACGCTGTGGTTTGGTTTATTTTCTCCTCTTCTCCTGCTCCTTTCCAATGGCAAAGAGGTGGGGATGCTACAACCAGGAAGGTTTGGCACAGCGGGGTTACCTCCAGCCCCCTTCCCATGGGAAACCCAAGCGAGGTGGGAAATCAAGGGGCTCAATGCAGCTTTGCAACCCACAAGTAATCCCAGTAGAGAAGGTTCAGGTCCACCATGGTTAGAAGTAACCCAACAAAGGCCACATTCAACCCAAAAGAGCCTTTGAAAGCCGTGGCATGTGTCACGGTGTCTCTTTGCAAAATAAATATATGAAAAATATGTATATATTTGTATATATAAACCCACACTCCAGCGAGCATAAAAGGGCTGTTGGAGCAAGGCAGCTATAGTTAAATTATCTCCCCGCATTTCAATCATTTTGCAACACCAAGGCTCATTTTTCAATATCATGGTCCTTTTGACGATAAATGAATTGCACGGATTTTGGTGGGGTTTTTTTTTTTGCAGATGCCCTTTCAGGAGGAATTTCTGGATGAGGGATGTCAAAAGCTCTCCATCCACCCTCCCACCCCAAACACCAGGATCTCACACCGCCATATGCTGGCACCTTGGAAAAAAAAAGGTGAATTTTGCTAGAAATTAGGCTGTGCCCAGAAATAGTCCGAGCCCAGGTGGGGCGATGGAAAGGAGTGGATTGCTCCAAATCCACAGAGAAGTTTTGGGAAGCAGCAGCTGAGCAGTGGTACCCAAGTAGCCCAAGTGCCCAGGGAAGAAAGCATGGCAATAAGTTGGTTTGAAGTTGTACAGAAAAATGAACAGGACTGGAAGAAAATGCACATTTTACCAACTTCACTTTGATCGAAACTTTCCCAAACCTGCTCATTTTACCCTCAAAAGTGGCTGCACTCCCATCAAGGCTGCACTGAGACAGAGCCCCCTATGACTGGGTTTTTTGAGGGTTTGCTTTTCATCCAAACTGGTTTATTCAAGCTTTTCTCTCTTTCTTTTTTTTTTCCTGGGATTGCAAACTTCACAAGGGTCCCTCTTAATCCATACAAATCATGAGCTACAACAGCTCTCCCTGACAATCAATAACAGCCCAGGCAGAGCCTGGTGATTTAATGACACTATGATCTAATGCTTCCTGGCAGCAATGCCCAGGAGCTCCCAAAGTTTGGGGCATCCTCAAGACTCTTTCTAGAGACAACAGTTTCACTCCCACGAAGCCAGGATAGATCCTGGCACTCTTAGTTTTGGATAAACTCACAAAACACCGTGACCTCCCAGCTCTCACCAGGGTCGGAGTGGACCTATTAACCTTCCACATCCCTCTCCCACAGCATCATCATTCTCCTTGTGTAAAGCAAAACAGCCTCTGAGACATAAATAACAGGTAATACTTGCCCTTGGGTTGGAGATATAGGGACTGAAGCATTTTTCCCCCCTTGACAGCACCCCAAGAGCAACCCTGAGCTCAGAGGGAGCCTCAGAGCACATCCAGCCCCTGCCAGGGGTGCAGAACTGCAAATATATCAAAGGAGATGGAGGAAAAAATATATATAAATAATGCCCACCACCATCTTCACTGGCACGATACAGGGAAATGCTTTGAAATTTGAAAAGCAGCTGAAATCACCATCACTTGAACCTCTGGATGCTCTGCCCTTGTCCTGGGGCATCGAAGCTGATGGTGTCCACACACCCACACATCTCCCCCAGCCACAAATATATATATATATTTATTCCTAGAGTCACCAGGTTTTTTTTTTCCCCCCTTGATAACGTTTATCACATTTTCTCCTAGCAAATTGCAGCGCTGCCTTGCTTTTGAAAGGAGCTAAATGAGCCTGTGAAGTCAAGCATTGGAGAGTATCAAAAAGTCTGAAATAAATAATATCAGAATAATGATCCTCTAATAGCACAGATCGTTTGTTGCTGTCGGTTCCTTTCTCTTCCCCCCCTCTTCCCCGTTGTTGTTTGTGCTAAAAGAGCACCCAGTTGGGATCCTTGGTTCCTTCTTAAAAGCCACATTAAAAGGAGAAGTAATTAAATTTCGATTAAAGCCAGCAGTGGCTCCCCTGCCCGGCCTCCCGTTCCCTTTTGAGGCTAAAATGTACCCAACAATGACATTTTAAGAGACGCCACTGACCCTGGAGGAACCAAACTGTCTGGATAATGGAGCAGGGAGCCTTCTGCCTTCCATCAGCAAGACAAACCTTCAGCCAGGGCAATTGCTGTGGCATTTTGAGAAGCTCTTGCTTCTACACAGGGTGCTATGGTCACGGAGATGCTTGGAGGGGTTTTTATTTTTCCCCTCCTGTGGGTTTCCAGCGCCATGCTAGTAACTTTTCCCAATGCTAAATGTGATTTCTAATAAATAACAGAGCCACAGGGGAGGTTGGTAGCCCCTTCCCTAACTCAGGGGAGGAGGATGCTCGGTGGCAGCGGCTGCTTGGGGATGGACACGGCGCTGGGAGCAGCCAAAGAGCTCTCCCCAGCCCGTAAAGCTCCGTCTAGCCTGAGTGTGGATAGGAGCTGGGGGAAATCATTCCTTAAGTGGCACTCGGGCTGAACAACCATCACCTTTCAGATTTATTAAGGCATAGCCTCCTCCATCTACGCCTGGAGATGCAGGTTGGGACCTCCCACCGCGCCAAGGAAGGCGGCGGGGAACAAACTAAGCCACATGTAATTAAGTGTCTCCAGTAAAGAGTTGATTTAGATTTAATAAGAATGTTATTCTAAGTCAAACAAATGCCAATTGATTATTAAGAACCTCATTACTGGAGCATAACACCTGTCACCAGCAGGTTTTTTTCTTCTTTTTTAGCTGCACTTGTTAAATCTCAATAAATAGCCTTTTAATAATTAATTACCATTTAATTAATAGACAGTAACAGTTGAGAAAGGTTGGTGTATCCTTCTACATCGAGCACAAGCTGCTTGGGAGCTGAGAGGGACTCAAGGACCTGCCTTCAGTGGATAGATTTGCATTCACCATCTCTGTTCACAAGCTGCTGAGCACCCAGCACCGCTGCTAAACTGGGTGCAGCAGGATGGTCTGAAGCACCCCTGGGGACCAGACCCTGGACCTGAGATGCCTGAGTGGATGCAGATGAACTTTTTGCACTTTGCAGGACACCTCTGAGGCACAGGCAACTCCAGAGATGCTGGAATTCCTCACCAAGACCTCACCCAATATTCCAGGACTTGAGGAACTCGAAGAACTAAAATCACAGCAGCCAAAAATAAACAAACAGAACCCCCCAAGGAATTAGAGAGATTTGTTTTGACACTTGATAAAAAAATAACAGGGAGGCTTTTCCCCCCTTCAGTTTACTTTTCATTCCAAATTATCCCTTGCTCTCAGTGAAACCTGTACACAAACACTCGTTGCTAAGAGGGAACATCTAATCCAGGAGCTGAACAAAACATTCCATTTGATCTCAACCTCTTTCTTTTTTTCTTTCTTCCTTTTTTTTTTGACTGCTTTGCTGAAAATCACAAAGAATTTTCCTTAGGCTCAACCCAAGGCAAATTGCTCCCTAACCCCATCCTCAGGTGGTGCTACAACCTCTAGCAACCTGCAAAGCAGTTACTCACACAACTCCTTCTCCTTCCTCCCAAGTGCCCTTGCCTAAGGACATCCTTAAGAGACAGAGGGGTGATGGGGAATTGGTTTCCCCCCCATGGATAAAAAAATGCCTCTCGTTTGCTTTGCCAGGAGCGTGTGGCCCTGCAGCCTGGTCTACTTCAAGCCCCAGGGCTTCACCCTTGCACTAAAAAGGGGTGTAACACCTACAAGCCATGGGAACCCAGTGGCTCCCCAAAATCTTAACATACCTATAAGCAACAGTAGGGAGGGCAAAAGGGTTGTGCATGCAAAATATAGCCCCAGATGCATGTGGAAAGCTCCTGCTGCCCAAGGAAGAGTGCTGCTGAGTCCCTGCAACACCACACACCAGCCCCAAAACACCTGGGGGGTTCAGCTCCTTCCCTTGGCACTGCTGGGTCTCTCCATCCTTCCTGGAGCGATGGTTTGCTTCACCCAACCAGGGTCTCACCTCCTCCCCGGGCGGAGAAAAGACCCTGGTGCTGGGTGGGGATGCCCACAAAGATGTGGTCCCCAGCCCATTCCCCATCAGACCCGGGCCAACAGGCACCTGCAGGGATTTGGCCAGCCAAGGGTTACCTTGTTATTTCCTTCCTGATTTATGTAAACTCCTGCACCACGTCCTAATAAGAAATCAGTTCCTGTCATCATCTTTATTTCTTATTCCAAGCTGCAACACTAAAACACTTCACGGTGATTACAAATAGCAAAGTTATTTTTTGCCAAGCCTTCGCATCAGAACTTAATAGCATGGTGTAATGCCACCCCGTGCTGATGTGTGGCATATTTAATATCCATCGTTCTTAGAAATAACAGTGGTCTGAAATTAGAAGGGACTTTAGCAGCGAAATAATTAATGTGGATAACCATCATAAACGCCACAAATGGAACAAATACAGATGGCAGTGAACCGTGATGGCCAATCCTCTAACCTGTTGTGACAGAACTTAAAAAATTGAAAACCTTTTTCCCAGAGCCTGGTGGAAAAAGAAGGGGGTTTCTCTAATTGCTTTGTTACCAGCCTGCCAGGCATTCCTATGCCTGCTGGACCCCACGAGCATCACATGGCACAAGGGTGTCTGGGACCCCACGAGCATCACGTGTGTATTGGCACAAGGGTGTCTGGGACCCCATGAGCATCATGTGTGTATCAGCTCAAGGGTGTTCAGGACCCCATGAGCATCATGTGTGTATTGGCACGAGGGTGTCTGGGACCCCATGAGCACCACGTGTGTATCAGCACAAGGGTGTCCTTGGGTTAGTATCAGATGGAGCAGGGGAGATTCAGCACATGCCACTTTGCACCTGGACTTTGACACAGGAACAGCCAATCCAGCCTGTATTAAGTGGAACCCAACCCATACAGCCCTTTTTTGTTTTAGGTTTGCTTTTGCAACATGTCCTCATCACCTCTTCTTTTGGGAGAGCATCCCTGCTCGCAGCCTTTGCAACTCCTGGTCCCTGAAAAGCAGTCATTGAGTTTCCACTTCAGAATCACATAAACGCTCNACCCCATGAGCATCATGTGTGTATCAGCTCAAGGGTGTTCAGGACCCCATGAGCATCATGTGTGTATTGGCACGAGGGTGTCTGGGACCCCATGAGCACCACGTGTGTATCAGCACAAGGGTGTCCTTGGGTTAGTATCAGATGGAGCAGGGGAGATTCAGCACATGCCACTTTGCACCTGGACTTTGACACAGGAACAGCCAATCCAGCCTGTATTAAGTGGAACCCAACCCATACAGCCCTTTTTTGTTTTAGGTTTGCTTTTGCAACATGTCCTCATCACCTCTTCTTTTGGGAGAGCATCGCTGCTTGCAGCCTTTGCAACTCCTGGTCCCTGAAAAGCAGTCATTGAGTTTCCACTTCAGAATCACATAAACGCTCAAGATACAAGTTATGGAGCCCAGACCACCCACTCAACACCAGCCATTTCCAGATGAACATGGGTGTTCACCTGTAGGAACCCAACCTCTGATGCCCAGAATGTTTTAAGTTCCCTTAAAAAGTCCTTTTTTCCCCTGGGCACGGTGGGGGCTTTGCAGACCACTGGGTCAGGGTGATGCAGAGGGCTTCAGAAGGTTTTGTGGTCCTCTTGAAGGGTGGTTTGCCAGACTGCTTCGCCCACCTCTCCAGAGAAGAGGGAAGGTGTTTTTACACCTCACCCAGCTTGCAAAAGGAGCCCGGTCTGCTCACCCAGCCCTTGGAAAAGAAGCAAGCAAGCAAAGAAGCAGGCACCAAAGGAAAAAACAAAGCAGAAAGTGCTTTTCCTAACTCGTGTGCCTAACGGAGAGGATGTGAAACGAGCTGGCTGGCAGATGGGTACCCCAAGGGTGCACTGCTTTGTCACTCCCTATAAGGCATCGCAGAGAAACCACCGAGCATCTCCCCTCTCTCCACCCGGGAGAGGGATTAGGAACAACCCTCGCAGGATTTCGGCAGCCTCCTCCCTCGGGAGAGGGAAGCAGGGCCATCCTGGCACCCGATCCGGCCTCAGAACATCCCTTCCCTCCTCGCTTTTTCCATGTTCCTCGTTAAACTCCCTGTATGCAGTGAACAGGGGAGAGTGGAGCTGGCCAAGGGTTATTTATTGTACCCGTGTGAAGCCATCGAGGCAGGAGGCGAGTGCGAAGCGTGACATCTCCTGATGTATGGGTTAGGACAGCTTGGTGCTGAGAATGCCATGAAGTATTAATCTCAAGGAGATGCTACTGAACTCAAGAGAGACTTAACATCAGCACCGAGAGATCAAAGATATGATATCTCTGGCAGAGCTCGCTATCAGAAGTGATCATAAGAAAAACAAAGGGGTCATTTTAGTGCCTTCTGCATTAGCAAAGTGACTCATCGCCTCCGGGCAGAGGCAAACAGCAATTTTTTCCTGAACCAAAGCAACGTGCACATGGGATTTTTTGACATTTCTTTACATCTCATTGTGGGCTGCCAATAAACGGAGGCATAATAATGTCAAATCAGTTTTCCCTCGTAACTCGTGAGCTGCCCTCAGTGTTTTTTTCCCTCTCGGAGCTTTCTAGACAGCCCCTGATACAAACTCTTACTACCACTAAATGCAAAACTTCAGCGGTAAACGAATGCTTAAGCATCTAGGTCAAAACCACATCTGCATGCTGGGAAAATCCTGACAGGAGCCTTTCATCCACTCTGTCTGCAAAGGGGAAAAAAGGGAAACCCTGTCCTTGCTGAACCTTCAGTCGCTTTGAGAAAGGGCTTCGTTGAGGCACTGAATTTTCACCCAGGCAGCAAAGAAAATTGATTTTGCTTAGGGCTTAGTCATTTCCAAAGTAAAATGATGCTTTTCCCTATTGAGGAGCAAGGAGTTTGGTGAAGAAAGTAAAAAATTTCTTCTTCAGCTTTCCTGGCTGCTGCCAGAGTGGTCACCCCTCAAAGCCCTAAGCTCTCAGCCCCAAGCCCCTCCAGCTGGAGTAGGTCTCCCCCTCCCAAATGTTTGTCCCTGAGATATTTTGGGATAGCTTGTGAGTTCAGCCCATTGCAGAAGATCCCAGTTGCATTTGAAATGCTGCTCTTATCAGGGTGGTAAACACACAGTGATGGGGAGAGCTTTGGTCCAGGTAACACTTGTCCCTGGGAGGTGGGACCAACCTCCCCTGCACTTGGGCTGCTCTACGTGGCTGCTGGTGGATGGTGGCCCCAGACCCTTCCTAGCAGAAGGTCAGGCTCTGCCTCGGTGGCCCTCAACTCCATCATTGCCTCGACAGGGACAAAATATCATTGTGCTGCCACAGCTGCAAATTGCCCAGGAATGACTGGAATATTTTGAAGGCAATCACGCTGGGAAATTGTTAGGGCTGCCTGTCCAGCATTGGAGACAGAGGTCTCTGATTGCCCTGGGAAGGAGCAGCAACACAGATATTTCACTGGTAAAGCCATAGTGAGGCTCAGCCCTACTCTCAGCTCCACTGCCCAGGGTGTTTCTTGCCTGCTTAGAAAGCAGCAGGACCCTGGGCTGTGGCACCCTCCCCTTTAGACTTGTCCCCCCCATGCTGTGCCTCAGTTTCCCCATACAGAAAGCAGGGGTTAAAGTTCTCCTTGAAACAACAGCTTAGGAGCTGCAGTGCAGAAGGATGAAAAAGAGTTTGCTGCTGCTATGAGAAAACTAGAAAGTCTGGAAACTCTGGAAAATTGATGTGGCGTGGGGTGAAGGCATCTGCAGGCTCCCTGATCTCCCCGCAGTCCACCTCTTAATTCCCCTATTTCATCTGTAGCTGCCTGCACTTCCAGGGGGTCACTTCCCAATGCTTTTTAATTGCTTCCATTAGGTAACACCGTGCCCTGAAGGTTAGTCAGGGAAATCCTCAGTAAATTACAGTATTATCAGGACTAAGGAGAATTTGTCCTCCCCAAGGACAGAGCTATTGTAGTCCTTGTACAGGCGAGGGCAAATGGCATGGGGAATAATTAAGAGATTTGCTCTATAGCCCAAAGGTGTTTAGTGCTGGAGACAAGACAAATCTGACACTGATTTCTGGCCCTTAATTCAAGATGTGCTGTTCTGCTGATGGCGAGCAGAGCTGGGGGAGGAAGGTGCTGTGTCATCTCCCATCTCGGGTGAGGAGTGAGGCACCCACGGTGCTGCTGCTCAGCTTGTTTTGCACGGCCTCAGTGCTGACCTGAGTTTTTGATGGGTCTTTTGCTATATTCAGGTGCTAGCGTGGTGACTGCAGATGGGGAGCAAGCGTGCTCCACACTAGGAATGGAGCAGCAGGCATCACCAGGAGCCACGGGAGGCTGTCAGCCAAGGGCAGGTCAAGAAAGTGGTGCTGATGGTGACACGTGGCTGGAGGAGCCCAAGCAAGAACGCATGAGAACCTGACCTGGGTCATTTAAAACTAATTAGGGCAAGCCTGGGGAAGCAGACAGCAGGATACAACCAGGCATTAGCCCCCACCTCCTAATGTCCCACCGGGGGGCTGAAGGAAAACCCTACACATCCATGGCAAGAGAAGAGGCTCCACCCTTGCTCGCTTCAGGATCCCGCTCTCCTGAAGTCTCCATGGAAAGAAACCTCCTCGTCTGGCAAGATCCAAGCTCTCATCAGCTTCCTTATGCCAACAGCCAAGCATGAGTCTGGTGGCCTCCTGGATTGTCACACACCATAAAGTCTGAATCATTGCTGTTCTGCTTCCATCATCGTTAATATTCTTAAAAGGTTCCTGGAAACACATTTATACATGGCTACATGAGCTGTTTCTGCACTGACTTGCAATAGAAATGTGAGTTTTAGCCAGGCTTTTGATGTGCTGTTTACTTTAATTATTGTTCTACCCCTGTCTGTGTCTTGCCACGATGTCATTTAATATTTTATACAGTTCCCCAACTCCCCTTTCTGTCCCCAGTTCACGTAATCCCCCGTCTTCCCCCGCCTCCTCCCCACCCCACAACTTGCTCCTCTGACTTTTCAGGAGCCGGCTGTTAAACAAGATGTGGCACGGGGTTGAGATGATCCTCCCGTGGCGATTGCAGAGGGGATAAATAAACCAGGAAACAGATGCTTCCCAAGCTGGCATGGGGAGCCCATCCCAACCACACGCGGAGGCCGCCTGGCAGATGCGCGGCTCCTCGTGCTGGCAGGTACCCGACAGCCAAAAGGATGGCAGGATGCAAGGAAAAAGCATCCGCCCCCCACGGATCTCTCCAGGATGCATTGGAAAAGGCAGGAAATCCACTCTGCTCCCGGTGCCTGGCAGCAGCTCTGCTCACCAGCTTGCTCCAGCCACACAGACACCAACTCGTTGACATACGAGGTGCCAGAAGATGGCACTCAAGAATGTGCAGCTCTGTCGCCTGGGTTTGCCAGCCCAATAAAGCTGCCGATGTCTCCCTCTGGCTGCTTTTCTATCAGCTCATTACGTTAGGAAAACTTGGGTCTGGGTTCTGCACGTTGCCACCATCAGGGTTGTTAATTAGAAAGTCTTCCTTAATGGCCAATCTAGAACATGACTTCATGGGCAGGTGCGGGGGGGTTGCGAGTATCTCCGCTCCTCTCATTCCCAAGCTGCTCAGATGGGAGCCAGGGCTGGAGCAGGAGCCATGGAGGACCACAAAGTGTGCAGAGGACCATGGTAGAGGAGACCTGCCTATCTCGAAGAGCAGACAGAAGCCTCCACACCCATCTGCATCCCTCTGCTTAGGCATGCTGGGCACCCATCACTCGTGGCCAAAGCAGATTGGCATATTTGGGTGATATCTATAAGGCACCAAGACAAAGGTTCTGTCTCCTGATGGCAAAAGGCAAGCCCTGGCACCCTCAAGACAGGCCATCTCATAGAGGTTGGGAGAGAAAGGATGCAGAGAGCCACGGTGCTATATGGGAGGCAGAAACAGACCCCTCAGCATTAAATCTCCCTTTGGCATGAAGGGAACAAAGGCTCTCTGACATTTCCTACTCTTCTTCAGTGAGGCTACAAACCAGGTGAGCCAAGGAACCCTAAACCACGGGGCAAAAAGGGACCTGCTCTGAGCCACGAAACCCCCCAACCTCCGCAGTCCCCCTCAGTTTGCTCAGAAAGAGCAAGGCACAGCACGAGACAGAGGAGGCAGCCAAAGGACAACATGGAAAAGAGCTAAAAAAAGAATCAGAGAAACACTGAGGTTGGAAGAGCCCTTCAAGCTCATCCAGCCCAACCCCCACCTCCATCCCCACTCATCCACAGCACCCAGCGCCACATCCAGACGCCTCTTGAACACCTCCAGGGACGGGGACTCCACCACCTCCCTATTCCAACACCCAATCACCCTGACAGTGAAAAGATTGATGGCAAAACAAACCTCAGCACATCCCACCCTGCCTCTTAGGCCTGTTGGGGCCAGCGCTTTGTTCACACCTAACACAGGCTCAGAGCCACGGCCGGGTGAGCAATCAATAACCCTGCAACGCAACAGAAGGCTAAAAAGTCTTGAGGGACAGAAAACCGATGCTGCACTGCAGGTAACATGGACTAAAGGGAGGTGGTGAGGCTCTGCCCAAGCAGCTGCCAGAGGAGAAACTGAAATTACTCACCACGAGACATCCTGGCTGGATGCTGCCTCCTCCCCCTCCTCCACTTCTTCTGAAAGTGGATAAAAACCCACCCGTGGGAGGATGCAGCAGCATCTCCAGATGCAAGAGGGAGATGAAGACCTCGATGCCCCCTGCTCTCACCCTGACCTCCAAAACCTCCAGACAAGGCGGAGCAGCATCTCAGCTTTTTCCTCACTCCGTATACCAATTTCTTCCCTTTTTCTTGTCTCAAAGGTTCCCCTCATAGAATCACAGAATCATTATGGCTGGAAGGGACCTCCAGGGTCATCAAGTCCAATCTTTATCCCATCATATTCCTAACCATCAGACCATGGCCTCAAGTGCCTCATCAACCCGTTTGTTGAACACCCCCAGGGACGGTGACTCCACCACCTCCCTGGGCAGCCCATTCCAGTGCCCAACCACCCTCTCAGTAAAGAACTTCTTCCTAATCTCCAACCTAAACTTCCCCTGATGGAACTTGAGGCCATTTCCTCTCGTCCTGTCATCAGCAATTCGGGAGAAGAGACCAACACCAGCCTCACTACAACCTCCCTTTAGGTAGCTGTAGAGGGCAATGAGGTCTCCTCTCAGTCTCCTCTTCTCCAGGCTCAATAACCCCAGTTCCCTCAGCTGGTCTCCATAAGGTTTGTTTGCCAGACCTCTCACCAGCCTCGTTGCCCTTCTCTGGACTCACTCCAGCACCTCACCTTGCTCTGGAGTGCCCTACACCTGCATGATGTGCTCTGCACAGGGCCTCCCACTCTGCCTCCATCACACGTGCCCACCATCCCGCTCAGTGATTCTCGGAGCATCAAGCGAATTAATTTATCACTCAATGAAATTGCAGCGAGCATTAATGAAGCCATTTAGTATTCACGCTGAACTTCTCTCTCCATTTCCACAAGTGCTCCATTGTAGTTCAGCATTTGTTGGGCAGTAATTAATGGTACTTAATACTTAAATCCCTAAATTGTTTCTAATTTGGCGAGCAGCAGAGTTGCAGCAATCCACCTCTGGTGCATTTCTGTAAGGTTGTTGGAGACCCTGCTCTGGGTTAACCAGAGCATACCTGGACCAGAGGAAGGAGGCCTTCAACTTTCTCTCATTTTCTGAAAAATGACTTCATCTCTTTTACACCCTTTTGTGCAACCAAGGAAAATGCTAATTTTCCCTCGCAAGGCTTAGTCGATAGCACAAATTGCTCCTAAAGCAAAGCAACCAACGGCTGGGAAAGCAGAGATTTTCATCTTTTGATCTCAAACGCACGTAGGGGGGAAGCTGAGGGACACTGAGGCACAAAGCAGTAAAACAACTCTGTAAGAACCCAGGAGCCTTTTGCTCCTCGCTTTGCACGGCAGAAAGTGCTGCCTATTCATCGAGAGATGAAGCAGAACTTGCTGCTCTTTGCACATCTTCTGGAGGTTCAGAGCACATCTCCACACAGCCACAGAAACCAAGACATCCTCCTCGAGTGAGCCAACACGCTGCCCCGACACCCAAGCATAGGCAGAAGCAGGGTCCTTTTATTTCCCAGTGTTTTTCTTTGGAGACAACTGAATTTCCATGTGGAAGGGGCTATCAGAGACAGAAGTAGCCAGCACGTGCTTGTGAACACAGCTTTGTAGAAATCAAAGAGACATCAGCTCCGTCTCTCTCCTCCAGGACAGCACCTGGTCTTCTTCATGAAGCTGCCAATGAGGGGGAGTCCATAACCCCCCAAATTACCTGGTCCTGTGCTCCACTGCCCCAGCAGAAGGGTTATTTTCTCCCATTTCATAGCCAACATAAATCTTTCTTGCTGAAACCAAGCTGATTTCCTCTCATCGAGCTGCTCCGAATGGAAAAGACTGCTCAGCACCTTATCTACAACAACCTCTTTCCTCGAAGAAGATCATCCCTTATTTTTTAGACTTAGCAAGCCCCAACCCAACAGCTTTCACAAAAATAATCTTTCTTTTCTGGACAGGCTTTGCGTTTCTCCTGCCGTGCATACCCCAGGTTACCACCTCTCCAAATGTCTGAATACACTCTGTGTCAGCTTCCTCAAAAAATTACCAAATATTTGGGGTTTCTGGCTTGTTTGGTTTTCTTGTTCTCCAGCCAAAGCCAGCAAGGAAAGAAAAACATAAAAGGAGGGGAAATATCAATAAATCTCCCAGCATTTACTCATAAAGTAGAAGTAAAAACTTCCCTTTATCATCCCTTTTTTTTGGCCATACACACCCTAGCCCTGACCCCACCATTAGGGAGGGGGGGAAAGATGGTGTTAGGACAGATTATGGACAGATATAGGAACAAACCCACAAAGCTGAGGACCACGTGGTTTAGTTTCATGCATCAAATCCTCAGCCCTTTGTCAGTCCCTACAATGGGAATTGGATGGAGAAATGCAGACTCAGTCCTTGCACAGACTCTTTTGGTAGAGGCAACCTCTGGTCGCCTCCAGGAAGGGATCTGAAAAGGCCCCTGGTTTGCAGTCGCTGAGGGGTTTGGATGAGAAGAAGCGCTTACAACGTTTTTTGACACTGCACTTTGATCAATTTGATGGATTTAATATTACAGAAATATTTCATTTTTCAATGCGGATGGAAGAGGAAAAAGAAAAATCTAATCACCCATCCAGCAGGCCTCTATATTTGTCATAATTCACTGGAAAGAAAAGAAAAAAATAAAATCCCCCCAAACCTCTGATTCAAAATCCAACTTAACCCGAGGTAATTTCCATCATTAGTTCAGACTGCATGATCTTCACTCTCTCCTTATTTTTAAAGCCATTGTTCTGTTTTTTTTTTCCCCAAAGTATTATTTAACCAAAGCAGCATCTAATTGTGTTTTCTCTCTGCATTCATTTTTAAGGAGGTAATGAACGCTAGGGGGGAAACAGCACAATTGATTAATGCCAGGGAAGGCAGAGGGGGCAGAATCTGAAGCACGGAATAAAATATGTTTTCATAAATACCAATGAAATAGAAGAAAAGGAGCCACCTCAAGAACATCAGGGAGAGGTTTCCACCTGCCACCTCCACAAGGTGACACCCAGCCTTTGCTGGAGGAGGCACCTTCCCAATAACGCCAGGCAATTAAGGAATTAATGGGATGCTGCTCAATTCTTTGGGAGGCGAAGCAGGTCGGGGAAACTTGAACAAAGCCAGCTCTAATGAAATGGGGCAGAGGGAGTTGTACCAGGAGAGACTGGTTTAGCTTTACATCGCTAATGGCACAAGTCACCTTCTCTTCTGAAGGGGAATCAGCAACAAAAGATGCCCTTCAATATCCAAACCTCATCACAGTAAAACATCTTAAGGACAGTAGCGCTGGTAACACCTTGCTGATGAGAAGGAGCAACAGGTTAGGTCCTGCCTGTCTGAGACCTCTTCCAAATGAAACCTCTTCCAAAAACACCACTCCACCCTTGAGCCCTTCCTTCCCCCATAGAATCATAGAGTCATAGAATCACAGAACATGCTGAGTTGGAAGGGACCCTCCAGGATCATCAAGTCCAACTCCTGTCCCTGTACTTGACATCCCAAGAGTCACAGAGCATGTGCCTCTGCCCCTTATATCCATCCAATGGGTGATGGTGGGGGAAGAGCAGCATTATCACACCCTGAAACAGGGCAGAGACCACCAAGGATTGGCCATGACACTCATCAAGTGGCTGGTTTCTGTTTATCCAGTTTCTGGGCCCTCTTGGCAAAAAAATATAAAACCTGATGGAAATAAAGCCAGCCATAGTCTGCTTGAGAAATGAGGTCAACAGGAGAAACACCCAATTAGCAGTGTTTTGTGGCTGGATGTGGTGTGCCAGCTGGGATTCGGGGAGTTGCTGCGCCTCAGGAAAAAGAAGGGAAGCTTAAAATAATAACATCTAGCACTCGGAGAGCATTTTGCATCTTCCCGGTGTGACATGAACTTTAATTAGTTTGTGAGTGGAGACGCCGCCGGGCGAGCAATAGATCTCCCTGCAACACGGCCGGTGCTGCGAGCACGTGCAAAGCCACGGGGGCTGCGGCCAGTTTGGAGACTGGGACCTCTCCAACTCTGCAAGGCAGCGAAGTGAGGAGGAAAACTCCTGGCAGGGGCATGGAGCTGTTGAGTTTTGGAAGGGGTAGTGGTGAATTCAGCTCCGTGGCCGCACGCCAAGGCAGTTCTGCTGGGAAAAATCACCCAGAACAACCCGATATCACCCAAAACAACCCAAAGTCACCCAAAACAACCCAAAGTCACCCAAAACAACCCAAAACAACTGACCCTGGAGGCCCCTTCCAACCATAATGATTCTATGATTCTATGAAATGTGCAGGGCTTGACCGCACAGTGCTTGAAATGAGGATGGCAGGGGGGAGGATTTAGTTTCTCCCACTTTACAACCCACAGTGCTGCAGCCACGGGAGGTGCTGGGAAATCCAGGGGCTCGGTCGAGACAAGCAGTCGGGATTATATTGTTCTCTTCCAGGAGAAAACTTGTGGTTCCAAGGAGATTTCCAAAATCAAAGTCATGGCAGGGGGGAAAGGGAGAGTTGGCCATTGGAAATGTCTCCCTCCCAGAACTGTTTTCTGCCAGAAAATGTCTTGCCCCGTGCAGTTCCTGACCGGCTGCAATAGTAGCCAAGAGAAATTAGATGGCTGGGAGGTTGATGAGGTCTCTCCTCATTAACAACCCAATAACGTGGGCAAAGGCTTGTTTGTTCTCTGCATCTGTGCTGCTACTGCACTTGTCACGTTTTCTGCTCGTGGCTGGTGCTCAGGAGAGTGTGAGGGCTCACCCTGATCGGATATGACAAGGTTCCTCCTGGAGCCTGCCACATTACGGCTTGTGCTTTTAGTACTGATGGCCCGGGGGGGCCTCCACAATGACTATTTTGGCCAGGGGGGCAGTTACGTGGAGCCAAAACACCGCCCTTGGGTGCAAAACCCAATTAGCCAAACGAGTGAACAAACCGCTCTGTGCTGGCCAAGCTACCGGCGGGGTGGGCACATCCCATGGGTGATGAGAAGCTCCCTAAACCAAACATGAGGCTGATGGACACGTTGATGCCCACAACCCCAAATTCAAACCTGCAATAATTAGAGATGGTGGTGGACTCTACCTAAACAATGAGTAAATAAGAGCGTATTTATTCCTTCTCGCACCTATCTTCAACACTTCCCAGCATTAGAAGGTGACTGGGATGGGAGATACCAATGAGCAACCACTCACTGATATTTATTTATATAGATAGATAGATATATTTATAGATATNATAGCATCCTTCAGCGGATGAGGAAATCAGTTTGGCTGCAACAAGTCATCACATCAGCTGAAACTAGAATTGTGAAGAGCTGACATCTGGTTGTTACTGAAACAATGCTATGAAAAATGAAACAATAAATGCATTTTTTGGGGGAAAGGGGTTCCGATCAGTGGGATGTTAAAAGCAAAAGAGATGGGTGCAGCTCCTGCCTCCTGGATGCTTGGCTCTGTTAAGCTTTTGCCCTCGTCTGCTAATTTGCTTACTCCCCCAGTCACAACCTGGTTTTCCTTTACTAGAGACAGCTTTAGCCTGGGGAAGCTATGGAAAGCAATAAAAAAAATAAACTGTTTCTGGGTCACCACCAGTTCCAGTCCCCCGGGGGGGTTATTTAAACAACAATTTCTCCCTCGCCTCGGTGAAAGGTGAGACTCGGTCCCCAAAGGTTATTCCATCAATAACTCCTAAACCATCTTAAGGGCAGCAGCCTCAGCCCCAAAGGGCCTTTGAAGCCACGTTGAAATGGTCTCTTAGATCACAGGTTTTAGCTGCACTGATGTATCAAAGCAAAAAGAGCCAATGCTCCTGAGGTTGGGGCGATGGGACCACACGTGGGCAGGGTTTCACGGAGTGCATGAGCCCCCACAGCCACTCAACCACCTCTGAGAAGCTGGGTACACACAAGTGCCTCTCCCCTTGGCTTGCTCTCACTCATGGATGCTCAGGCTTTTCCTTCAGTGCTCATGAACCTTAGCTGCAAACAGCTCGTTCTGGAGCAAAGCAAACATCCCCACGATAAAATTCACCCCAGGAGCAAGGAGAGAAAGTCTTTACCACAATTGAGAAAGGAAGAATGGCACCGTGGGCTGCTGGGATCGTGGGATCAGGTAGCAATATCCCTGCCCAAGTGGCCGTTCCCCAGGGACACCTCCTCCAGTCCTCCTGCTGGAGTGGAGATGTGCACCCCTGGGAAGCCCAGCCTATAATGCAGGTTTTCTGCAGGAATTTACGGCCAACAGCTATCTCCCCTCACCTCCAGTCCATCCAACACACCTGTACAACCTCGAGAAAAGCCTCCAGGAGCCTGTGACTCCGTTTGTCACCTATAAATCCCCAAACATAGGGAAAACAAACCAGGCAACAGCAGAATCAAGCTTGAGCAATCTCATTTTTTGACACCTGGACTTTGCTGAGACAAAACGCTGCGGTAGAAAAACATTAAAAATAACAAAGTTGGGGCATTGTAAAGCATCCTGTGTGTCTTGAGAAACTTTTTGAAGAGGGGTGAAAGGAAACGAGGGGTTTGTTGGCTGAAGAAGGGTCTCTTCCTGCTGCTGCTTGCACTTTTTAATATCCAGCACCTGCTTTTTCCAGCACGTGGCAGCAGAACAGGTGATGGGCACATCTGCTCACAGCGTGAGTGCTGGATAACAAGGACCTCTTACAGCAATTACTTTCCTAAGGTTTGACCCTGCAAACGTGGCCCATGAGACCACGGGCCCGTGCTGGACCTCGCTGCCAGAGAAAGGCTTTGCAAGGAGAAGGAACCACACCAGAAGACAGCTCCTGTGGCCCATCAGAGAGGTTTCCCATGGCTACCTGGTCCTCTCATCCTGCTGTTGTGCTCAGGATGTGCTTGGTGTGTTATGAGGGATGGAGAGGTTTCGGAGGGAGGGAAGATGGATTGCAAGGGAAATCACTGAGAAGAGATGTAAAGAGCAAAATCTGGGCTGGGACATGGGTTTGGTCTCTGCATGAGGCAGAGCAGCAGCGAGATGCAACCGAGCATCAGGCACTGGGCGTGCTCTGGGTCCCATTAAACTTGAGCTAACTCAACTGGGGTTTGCCTCCCTGATTATGTCCAAAGAGCCACTTTAGCTCTAGCAAGGTTTCTGCACCGAAACCACTGGCACCACACGATCAAAGTGAAGCACTGAAGCTTCAAGGTTAAGAATTCCTGGCTGCCTTCCTCATTGCTGAGGATGAAATTGCTTTCTAATAATAATGATAATAATAATAATAGTTAAAAAGGGAAAAAAAATAAAATTAAAACCTTCAAAGTGTCACCACTCCTGCAACAGGGATGGGGAGGTTCAACTCCTTCTCCAAGCCCTGGCCCTGTAACCACTTATTCTGTACCCATCACACAATCCTTGAGCTCTCTGGGGCAAGGACTTGCCTCCCTTCATGCCTAAAACTGGCTGGGGAATGGCCAAAAAGGCAAAAGCTGGCAGCATCAGCCTGGCTGTGAAAAAAAAACCATGGGGGCATCTAAATCTCACAGTCTCCAGAGTGCTTTAGGGCTACATGTTATTCTGGAACAATTCCTTGCTGGACTTGAAAAATATTCTGAAAAAAAACCCTAGTGCATTTCCAGGGGAAAAAAAGAAAACGTTTTGACAAATTTTCTTTTGCTGATGATGGACTGCTTCAACGAGATGGTTTTGGACTGGCCCAAACCCACACGTCTGAGAAGAAATATCACACTGGGACCCTCGTCCAGAATAGCCTAAGCAAATAAATCCCCAGAAGCTGGGGAGACAACAAGGCTACCTCTGACTCAGCACTCAGCCTTCCCCATCCCGAGGGATGCTACAGCTCTCATTTGTCTCCCATGCCTTCGCTAGCAGCCTCAGCTCCATTCTCTTTAGGTGATATTTATATTTCTCTAATCTATTGGCTGCGACGGATGAGAAAGATTTCTCCCTACAAAACCATTCACAGTGGAAAAAAACCACAAGTACAATACAGAACTTTGCTGTGCACGTCGCTTTAGACAAATAAACCTTGCTCCTTCTTCTAAAACATCCAAACATCTTGTACAGGAAATATTAGATCTCAGTTGACTGGAAAATGAAACTAGTTTTATGCTCTCCTACAAAGCCTCTTGTGGTATTACCAATATTTTTTTCCCCCTGTCGAGAATAATGGCTTTTCTACAGGCCAGCAGATAGGGAAGTGCTTACAGATATTTTGAGATGCAAACACGTCCCTGAATTACCTTGTCCTAATGTATTTCAGAGTTTGGTGCAAGTTCCTTGTGACTCTGGGTAATAAAAACTGGTGGAGAAAAGCCATGCTAAATCAATCAGTCACTTGCAAAGCGGTAAAAGATGATAAAGAAATCCCATGGGTGTCCACGCAGGTCTTGGGAAGCTGTCGTTTTAGGGCTGGTAGGACATCAGTAATCCCGTGCAACAGGGGGCACAGCAGAAGAAGAACTATTCAGGTTTGGGGTTTGTTGGGGGTTTTTTTTAGCAAGGTCCCTCCTGTAGGTTCAGGATAAAGGGTCACAGACCGCCCTCCTCCAAATGCAACACAACCACCTAAATTCTGCACATGGCTCAGGCTGTGTCTGGTTGGGAAATGCACAGATTTCCCCACCATTGCTCTTGTAAATAAATAAATAAAGAAATAAAGATTACTTCTTGCTGAAAACCTGAGAATCTCGAACCAAAAGCATCAGCCAGCAAACCAGCCACAACTGTATTTATTTCTTGATGCCTGTCCTCCCCATGCTACAGAGCCCAGTATATCAAGATCTCAATCACAAACAAAACATCTCTATTTTTTCATCCGCGACTTGAAAACCAGCAAGAAGTAGGAGTTCCATAAAACCAAAACCTTCTCAAAGCAAATACGTTATTTTTTCGAAAACCACATTTTGATCAAAATCTAATTTCCAGCCAAAAAAACATCTCAGTGGAAACGCTGGACTAATCATGCAGAGAAGCTCCTGCACAAGGAAATGTTTCTGCTCCCTTTAGGACAGGAATTGCAAAACAAAGGGCACGAACAAATCCTACATTGTCACTACTTATCATTCCTGGTTAACAATATAAGATATATGATAGGAGCAAAACAATTTGGTGGCAGAACATCATAAATGAAGTCTGTTTTCCCTGGAAACTGCATAGCCATTTGAATTAATTTAATTTGAAATATCAAATTAAATTAAACTGTAGAATAATCCCCAAGGGAAAGCATATTTCATTTGCAATGTCTTCTGATAGAGTATTCTCTGCCAAAAGTTTTGCTATGCATCTGGCTTTGGATCTAAATTTATTACATTAGCTCTGGGAAGACTTTTAATAGAAAGTCAGATTAAAGGGGAAGGGGGAAAAAAAAAGAAAGGAATTTCTGATGGGGAAAAAAGACCCGAAACTTGATAAAGACCAAAAGAAGTGCTGGATGTGGATGAATCTGGGCTGCTGAGTCTTACCTGGCTCTGTCTGCACTGGTTTCAACCTCTAATCAAATAGGAATGAGAGGTGTCGTTAAACAACTCGAGTGCTGAAATTGTGCACAAATACAATGTCTTCAGAACCGCCTGACAAGCAATGACATCTCCTTAAGCTTGGCAGCCAGCCTAATAGCAGCCAACACGGGTAAAAACAAAAAAGGGTCAGCAAATGATGAATGGAGAAAGATTACGCGCTTTCTAAATCAGCTTTGAAGGACGGAGACATGAAGGAAAGCACTTTCCTGCTCAGGTGGAGCCAGGCGAGGATTTTCATTTCCAAAGGAGAATAAAGGGGAGGGGGAAAAAAAACCCTTAAAAATCAAAACCCAGCAGAAGAACAGTGTCTTATTAGTAACAGCTACCTTGCTTTTAAAATAATCTTACAGATAAATACAATCTAGGACAGATCTCAAACACTGTTTGGTTCAACAGGTTGGGAGGAGGAAGGTGGTGACCCCATCAGTTTTCAAAATATAGGTCACACACAAAAGCAGCACTTACAAAATGAACGGTCTTGCTTTTCACGGCAAGAAATTGAAGAAAATTGCAGCCAGCAGCTGCCTGTAGGTTGATGCAGAGGGAATAATCTATTTCTTTCTTTTTTTTTTTTTTTTTAAAGTTTCCCCTGCGAGCAAATACAGAGCAGCAGATGTTGGCATGGAAGAAGGGATTTGCTCTAAACAAACAACCCAGTCCCTCCAAGAAAAGCTTTGCACCAAACCAAAATCGAGTCCACTTCCCTCTCCCGCTCCCCTAAAATAAATACCCACGCTCAGAAGTATCTTAATCAAATCAAAAAGCATTAGGAGTTTAATCTCCAGCACTTTAGCAACCTCCCAGTTTGTTTTAAATCTTGATTGGAAGAATTATCCTGACAAGAAAATTAGCGGTAAGTCAATAAACCTGTAGCCTGGAGATAGAGCTGGGAGTAACCGGCGAGAGAATTCATTTGATCACGCGCACAAACGCGCCCGAGACCATGGACTGACTGGGCTGGCAAAGTTCATTACAATTTTAACCATGAAACCATGAAGTGCAGGTAATCATATTTAAGGAGATAAGAAGCACAACTAGCGCGGGCCTTAGCTGCGACACAGGAATTCTCATTTATAGCAGTCATGGGTGGAAAATCAATACCCACTTTTGGATGCAAAAGGAATGTCAGACTTGACAAAGCTGCTTTGGATTTTTCTCCCCCCACCTCCCCTGCTCTTCTTCTACTGCTTCAAAACCGAAAAACACAAGGAGATTTGCATGCTCGCTGCATCCAAGGCTCCCCCCCAACTTGGCTCACAATTCCTCGAGATTTTCTCTGGCAACAGCCTCGTTCCATCTATCCCTGTCAGAGCGCATCTTCCTCCCCGGTCCAAGCAAATTGTCTTCACGCCACTTACTCGCAATTCCCCTTCGCCTCCCTCTGCGCACACGGAGCTGGATCCCGCTCCGTCGCCTGGAGGGCAGTTCCTATTTGCACGGGAACTGAGGAAGCCTGCTCCAAAAAATACATTTTGGGAAGAGGACAGATTATTCTCCAGCTTCTTCGAATTCATTTCTAAGGTGACAGGGAGGGGAATTCTGCATTATTTTTTTTCCCTTTACCCTCCATAAAACCCCAGAATAGTGAATCATTGGTAGCAAATTGTTCAACAGGCTCTGATGTTTATGAACTTTCCACGCTCAAGCCTCATTATTTATGAACTGATTCTTTGAGAAATGGTTGACGCAAACATATTTCAGCCTTTGGGTTGCTTGCATATGATTCACTGCGATATCGCTGAGGGCACAGACGTTCCCTTTGCAGAACAAGTCTGCCATTGATACATGGGCTCAGAGTGATTAAACGTGAGTGGTCCACTAAGAGGAAGAGCTATGGCAGTAGTTTCCACGTGGCTTGGGGACCAGCTCACCAGAAAACACCCAAGACCTCACACAGCTCCCACTGCTCTGACTGAGATAGAAGAGGGAAAGGTGTCTTTGCAGCCCTATAAATCAGGCAGTGCTTCTTCTGCTCCCTACATAGGTGACTTTCACCTCCCTGAGGATCTTCCAAGATGTCTTCATGAGCCTTGGTGACATGAGCGAAATTATGGGGACTGATGATGCCATCCCTGTATGATACCTAGCAGGAAGGAGACCTTCCTGAACAAGAAAGAAGCAACAGCTTCTTTTTCCTCAAAGCTTGTCCTGAACCTGCATGCACAGGTGAGCTGGGCTGGAAGGAAACATGAGTTTCCATCACACCCACACTGAAAGAAACCCAAACTTATCCTCCTTCAGCCTTTCCCACCTAGAAGGTGGAACAACAATGACCAAGGGCTTGGTACAAGCCAAGCAGAACAGCAGTCTGAGTGAGCATCACCCAGAACTGGTTGTCACACGGACAAGCTGACATGGGCTCACCTCACCTCGTCACCATTGGGAAGGGAGAGGTCGATCCAAGCTTCCTCCTCAAGAACAAAGAAATCACCAGGCAGCTCCTTCACCTCTTGACTTGCCCGCTGGTGGGATAACAAGTCCTGTGACAGCCCTGGACTGAACCACAGCTTGCGAAGGCGAGCAGGGTGGCAGAGTTGAAGATACAAACTCTCCGAGATGGCTGTCAAATCACAGGCAAGCCAAGGAGGGGGGTCTGCATCTCAAGTCAGACTCTGTATTTGTATATCCCACACTGCACACGCCGTTCCTGACTCTCTCGGAGCTCGGTGCCTCTCTCAGCACTGGCAATCAAGCAGAAAAGTTCTGGGGCAAGCTGTGAAATCTCTGAAATGAAAATCAATCCCATCTCCATTTCACAGGGACTAATGTGGCATTTACAACATAAACAATTGCTTCTGTTAGGGAGGGAAATTAAAAAGCCGTGCTACATAAAAAGGACCCAATGTTTAAAGTGGTGGTGGAAATGAGCAGTCAGATGGGAGATAATTACCAAAGGGGCTCTGGGATGAGGCATGGAGGGCAGCAGAGCAAACTGCCTCCAGGTCAGGGCAAGGAGGCTGTAAACACAAAGAAAAAAGTTGGTGGAGATGTGCTTTGAAAGCAGACAGAGGGTGGGAGCTGAACTTCACAGGACAGCCAGGTTGCAGGAATAATTCTCTACTGACTGCCACCGAGCTCCTCCTTTCCAGCTGGAGAGGAGCCTCCCAGTGCTGAGAGGAGCCCCAGCCAGAGCTACAAGTCAATTTTACATCCCTGTCTGCCAGCAGGATCATATAGCTATAGGATGAACAAGTCCTCGTACTTAATTACCATCACACTGTCCTTTCAAAGCAGTGGGGCTCACGAGCCAGCCCTGGCTGGATTCATCCTGCCACGAGGATGAATTTTGGCTGGAGACTGGAGGAGTGCTTGAAGTGACCAGGGTGAAGTGGAAGAAGAGCACCTGGAGGGCTCTGGCGAGTGATGCTAGCTGAGAATTTAATCAGTGATAGTCCAAACATGGGTAAGCATGCAAGCTCAGCTGTGAGATGTGGTTGCTTGTGAGAAGAGAGGACTGGATGTGCCCCGAGAGGTCTTTCCCTGCGTAATCTCACGTCCATCTCCTGTGCACATGATGTTTCCCTGTGCAAGCTGGAAATGGATTAAGCGTATCTTTCCCTGCCATGAAGATTTTGCTTTTTCTTTGCACACAGTCAAGTAGGACCTGTAAGAGACTCAAAGCAATCCTTGCACTCTGCTCAGCTCTGATAAAGCAGCAGCCCGCTTTGCAACACCGCACATGAAAGGAGACGGGGATGAGTGTCCAGGTGACAGCAGTGACAATGCCCCGAGGAGGAGGGAACACCACCAAAGAGGACTAAGTGAGCAAACGGGGGCTGTTTTGTCTGCAGAGGAGAGCCACAGGAATAATCTTCAAACACATAAAAAGCCAGTGGCAGGAAGGAGGAAAGCTTCTCTCCATGTCCACAGCAGATAGGATAAAAAATAATGAGCTTAAATTGCAGCAAGAAAAAGTTAGGAAAAAAAAAAAAAGGCTTTACAGAGCCTCCTTCACTGCAGGTTGTTAAGTAGAGCTTAGACAAACTTGTTTCAAGGATGGCAAAAGTGTAAAAGTCCCAGCCTCAGGGCTGAGAGATGGACTCAGCGATACACTTGCTGCTCTGTCAAACCACCACCATGGGCAACCATGGAAAACCCAGCATGAAAGAGCATCCTCTAGCAAGGCACCATGGCAAAGAGAACAAAGAAACAGCTTCACGGCTCCTCCTCAGTCCTGTACCTCCCCTGTGCCAGGTCTTAGTGAGCAAAGCTTATCTGTCCAGGATTGTACTTAATCTGAGCATGGGATTTTTCTCCGAGCCTTCTTTCGGCATCCAACATGAGATCTCCCAATGAAACAAGTTGGATCCTATTTTCCCTGATTCAGGATAACGTATTTTGCAGGAAAAAATATCTTTCCATAGCAGAAGGAGAACGCAAAAACACACCCAACAAACAAAATCCACAAGGTCTTAATTCTCCCAGGAAGGTGGAATAGCTTTGGGCATGACTGGCTTACAGGTGACGCCGGATCATTAGAGCGGATGGTTTGACTTACCTTGATCAGAACAGCAATTTAGCAGGCATTTCTTTCCAAAGAGTGCTAATCACTTTTTTCCCCTTCCGTGTGCATAAAGTAAGATTGAAACACACCGTACAAATTGCTTGCCACAGTCCAAAAAATGCTAATAAGCTGCAAACATCTAAATCACGGCTCGAGACCTGGCATGATAAGGTAAGAAAACAGTGGCGGCGCATACAGAACTATTATTTACCCGTGTCAGAAATAACTATTGCATTTACATAACGGTGAGCTTGTGTGACAACTTCTTCCAGGAAACTGCTTTAGCTGCAGAAAAAGCCGAGACTTGACTGAATTGGGTATTTTTTTTTTAAACAGCAAGAAAATATGAACCGGGATGCAAGCGCTTAACCTTTCAAGGTCTCTGCTCAGCTATTAATCCATGTGAAAACAGGGAGAAATGGGTTCTTTAACAAACAAACATACTTTTCAGTGCCCTCCTCGGCTGTGCTAATTCCTGCTGTATTATTAACTCCAAACCTGGATGGCAGCAGTAGCTAATTGAGCTGATCAGAGCTATTATGGTTTTTATGACAGCAGCAGTTCACCAGAAGGACCACCGATGGAAACCTTTGGTGGCAAGGGTCTCTTCCCCTCTCTTTGATCCGTGCAGGTCATGAGATACCTTCAGTGAGCATCAGATTGTGTCTTAAGGCACCCTGCTTTTTGCACTGGGACATCCAGCTGAGCCAGGAGTGCACCCAGGGCACCAGGGCCATCCTCCCTCCAGGCTGGCAGCTCAAGTTAATACTTAGAATTATACTATCCTGAGCTAGTCCTCTTAAAAGGAAAGGGAGGGGAAAACAAAGCCATATTGATTTGCATTACCCTAGGGGAACATGGTCAAGTTCATATATAGATTTACAAGGGTGGGAGTATATATTGTCTCAGGCTCTCCGAGGGCTTGGGCGCACGGGTGGATGACCCAGGACTCTTATCTCACTCACACTATTATAAAGCCTGGATCAACTCTGCCAACCTAGAATTTACACCACTACAACAAAGATTAAAATCTGTCCCCGACTCCAATAAAATCAAATGAGCTACTAAGGATTAGGGAGCTGCTAACAACTGACTGCAGCCACTGAACAGAAACATCGAGTAATGAAAGCGGAGTGGATGGGGAAATGCTCCTGGGTTGTCCCCAGGTCAAGGGAAACAAAGAGTGCTACACATCCCCAGCAAAGGGAACAGAGGCAAATCACCAGCTCTGGCCACAGGACTCACCTCCTGCCAGCGAGGAGGAGGAGCAGGGTTTTGTGAGGAGGATGCAAAGAGAGGAACCGAGGGCTTCCTTTCCTTCTAGCAGACAAAGCCTTAGCAGGAGCTTGAACAAAAGGGTTTCTACACAAAGGGTATGTAAGGGTTACACAAACCCTGGCTTCCCTCTTGGAAATGAGCCCCCTTAAATCTGCAGGTGAGCCTTCCTCGCAGTGACACGGCTCAAGCTCTACTTCCAGGCTGCAGAGCTTGTAGAAGCCAGCAAGGTCCCCTGCTCACCCACGTCACCATACCCACAGCCCCCGGAGGAAAGGGTGACTTTTCCAAGGCATCTCCCCAGCCTCAGAGGTCAGCCAGGGCTGGCGGAGAGATGCTGGGGAGGCTGAGAGCATGAGCACGGCTGCCCATCACCACGCTGGCACCTCCTGGAGCGGGCACCGTGCCATTTCCAGCTGACCTCCACAGCATCTCCGGCCACATCCATCCCTGCATCCCCTCCATCTCCCTGCAAGGGCCTTTCTGCCTCTCCCCCCTTTCCCAGGGAAAAGCCGAGGTAAGGCCGTGCATATGCTCACTGGTATTTCAAATCCCTCAATTAACGGGAAGATAATTCATGCATTTAAGCATTAAAAAAGGTACTTAAGCCAGAATAAATTCCGCTTCGTTATTTTCCGAGCTTCACCTCCCGCTCCCACAGCCGAAGGGAATTTAACAGGCAGACACAGGCTATGTGCCTGCTCCTTGCTCCACCTCTCCCGGCCACCAGAAGCCACCGTCACCCTTTGTTCGCCCATTAATTAATTGCTTTGTAGAACTGATTAATATTACTCAGTCCGATGTACTCCAACCCGAGGTTACAGCAAGAGGAGGTTATTTCCAGCTAATTGCCTGGGTATGTCCCTCCACAGAGCAAGCACCCTTGGTAACTGTGCAAACCAGCTATGAAACCACAGAGGGGAGAGTTAAAAGCATCAGGGAGGAAGAAACAATCCCATGTGCATCACCTTCAAAAAACCCAAACTCCTATTTCAAAAGCTAGCTGGTTTTCATCTTCTTTATAACAGGTTTCCATGCTCCTGCAGTTTAGCAGGTTTGTGGCTTCTGCATTTAGCACTGGAATAAACAATGCTTCAATAATTGCCAGGTCACTGTTATTTACTTCTTTTTTTTTCAGTAAACCTCCCCATACAGCTGCCTCGAATGGGCTATACTGTAATTTTCTCCACTGTCTCACACTAATGAAGGCAAGAGGGCAGGAGGACCAAGTCAGGTGGCGGAAAAAGAAGCCAAACAGCCCAGTTGACTTTCAACACAACATTAAAACTAACTCCCACCTGTAAGAGATTAATTGGCCTGGTCTTCAGCAGCCTGACGGGGAATAAAAACAAACGCTGGGAACCCACCGCATCCTTGTTTTTAATTATAGCTGTTTTTCTCAGCTGGCCTGGTGAAAGGATATTTCCCCACCCATATGTTTTCCCTGCAATTTATAACGAGCAGATAACAGGGACTGAGCCAGTGCAAAGGATGAGGAGGGAACAGCAAACCAGGCAGAGCTGGGCTTTACGATCTGTTTCCTGCTGAGTAATGGGGCTCTGGTCTCCAGGTGCCACCTCCAAAAAGAAAAACAATGGGCACTTTTATCTCCTTGCTGCTATCAGCCAAGCCATCACGATGTACGAGATGGAGCCAGAGGAGGTACAGTGGTGCTGAGACACCATGGATGGGCTATGACAAGAGCCAGAGGTTCAGAGAGACTGGAGAACCCTTCATGAGAGGGGAGGAGAGGACACGGGCAGGAGCGGAGCTGCAGGAGGGGCTGTGCCAGAGCATCCCACAGGGACAGCAGGAGTTAGGCCATGTCTGCCTAAACAGAGCTGCATTTGAGGAGCCTACAGGCACTTCCCAGTGTGTTCCCTTCCCAGCTTTCAGGAAAAACAGTTCGTTTTCCCAAAAGATCAAGGCAAAAGGTTGTACCGTATTCCCTCATCCTCCTAAACCACCCTGGAAGTATTTCAATCACATCCCCTGGCTGCTCCTCTCACAAACTCCTCTTATCCCTTGAATTTGAATAGAAATCCTGGCTATTTTCTGACATAAATGTTTCTCTGTCTCCTGCTCAGGAAGAAAAGCAAAGCTGCATGGCACAGGTCACCCCGCAGACACAGCAGAAGAGGTGAAGTCCATGCTCCAGGCAAGCACCCGAGGAGCACACAAGAGCTTGCAGCTCTAAATTTAAGCTCTTTCTGCAGGTTGAGCTACTAATTACAGTTCTGGAGTGTTTCATGACAGTGCCTATTCACTGACAGCTCTGCCACGAGGCACTGAAATAGCACTGGATAATTCATGAACGGGGAACAGGAACGAACGTTTACAGCTTGTTGGGAAATCTGCTGCCACGAGAAAGCTCAGCAAAAAGCAATGGAGGTGCCGAGGTTTTCACTACATCCACATTCTTCTCGCTGCAAGCTGGTGGATCTCAAGAGCTTGGTTTAAATACAAGCCATCAAATTTTGGCCCAAATTAGCAATATGTTCTTTCTTTGATGCGCTCAAATGGTTGATGGAAAACAGACAGTTCCTGCTGAAAAGCCCATGCTAATAAAAGCCAACTTATTTTCAGTGGGGGGGAAGAAAAGAACAAAATCTGCTATCAGCTCAACCATTATTATATATTATTATACATATTATTATGGGGGAAAAATCCCAATTCCTTACACTGTGGTTAACTCAACCATCTACACTGCATATACGTACATCCCCCCCATCAAAGTCTTCTCCTTGGTGTACTTGTACTCCTTTTTGTTTGGCCTTGTCCTGGTCTGTTGGGACCACCAGTCTTAGCAGGGCTTCAAAAGCTCATGGGAAAATACGACGTTGTCCCACACATCTCCACAGCTTGTGAGGGCTGGTGGTCCTCCAAGTAAGAGCCCTGATGCCCACTTTGAGTTTTAAGAAGCCTGAGCAGGAGGTTCTGAAAGGTGCAATCAGAGGCCTCGAAAATCCCTGTAGGATAATTCAAAATAAGGGAGCATGCATGTGTGCAAGAGAGGGGAAAGAGAGAAGCAGCTTTCTTGCAGGTGAGGATGTTTCATTACAGGCAGTTTCATGCAACTTCAATTTTTTTTACAGCAGGATCTGGTAATTTGTCACCCAGGATCAATTTGTTACCTGCAAAGACGGGACCTTTCTGAAAGGAAAAAAAAAAGAAAAAGGGAGGAAAAAAAAACAAAAGAAAAAGAAGAAAAAGGGAGGGAAAAAAAGAAGAGGAAAAGAGGAGGAAAAAAAAGAAGAGGAAAAAGGGAGGGAAAAAAAAAAGAAAAATAAGAAAAAGGGAGGAAAAAAAAAGAAAAGGAAGAAAAATGGAGGAAAAAACCCCCCTGTCCTCCAACCAGATATCTGCTGTGTTGTCTCATGTGCAACCTGAAGACTCTGCAAGCAGTGCTGTATGAAATAAAGGTTCATCACAGCCCCTGCCTGCCTGCAGCACACCGGCAGAGCGGTGAACACGCTGCACTGCCGGAGGAGCTCCGGTTCGGATGAGATACAACCCAGTGCCTTCAACATTTGGGTTATTAGAGCCAGGAGAGCAACTCTGAGATTATTGCCTTGCTCCGAACCAACGCCGCAGCTCTGCATATTTTGTGAGTGACTGAAGAACCTCACTGCTTCTCCTCTCCTTCCCTACCGAGCCTCCGGAGTGGCTGCGTTTGGCAGTGACAAAAAGCTTACATTTTAGCTCCGGTTTGTTCCATCGCATCATAAAGTTTACAGCCTGCTGGAGGGCCCTTTTTAGGTGAGGAACGAGCGCGGGTGCACGGGCTCAGCACAGCAACGCACGAAGAGACCACAAACTCCAGTTGAGATTTGCAAGAGAAGGTGGGGAATTGCACCTTGCAGCTCCCATTAATTTCAATCACAGCTGCGGTGCCGTCGAGCACATGATTTATCACGAGTCTTGCAGTGCTTTGTGTTTCTTTTCAGAGGGAAATATTACCTTTCTTTTATCTAAAAACAATCTCCCTCTCCCAAAGTCTCAGCCCTATCGCTGGCACGTCAAGAACATTAATAAAAGTGATATGGACATTAATAAATTAGCAAGTACCTCACACGTTTAATGATGTTAAAGGGGATGAGAAATCACCGAGTTGCTCAAGATGTTTGACTGATTGGGGTAGTAAAGCCCCAAAGTTGGCTTTGGAAACCAAACCTACACCCAACACAGATCATAGAATCATAATGGTTGGAAGGGACCTCCAGGGTCATCAAGTCCAACCTTTATCCCATCATATTCCTGACCATTGGACCAAGAAAAGGGGAAGGTGAAGAGAATCAGGTTTTGCAAGTATAATTTTCATTAAATCGGGGCAAATACAACGTGCACGTGGCAGCTCCTCCCATAGGTACCACCAGGTCAGTAAATATAATGATACAGAACAGCAAGATTTCTGGCATTCAACCCAGCTACAGGTTGTGCTGCCATTGAGGAGGAAGAAAGAACTTGCTTCTCAAATAATTTTGATAATTAAACCCAACATCAGGTGGAAGGTGTTCAATAGCAATAACTACCCATACCTATTGGGTACTCCTAAAGAGCCTATTCATCTCACTATCTAAATGACAAGATAACTGCTTGCATTTATATAACTTCTTTACACTCAGAAGGGTCCCAAAGTGCTTATAATCGACTATCTACAGGATTCATTTACCCAGTCCTGAACTGCATTGATTCTGGTGTAGAGCACAGCGGCTTTTTAACGATGAGCAGTAACAAACCATGAGAATTCAAGGCAGGAGGTCAAGAACAACGCAGCCATCTGAAGCCACAGAAAGAAAAGGGATTTGTGGAAAAAATGATGCAGTTAAAACAAGCTAAAATTTGACCAGAGCCCATGGCCACCACCTTCAATCTTCTGGCATTTGTTCCTTCAAATTATACACAAGACTACTTTGCCATTTTTGGTTGAAAAAACCCAACCAAATACGTATAGAAATTCCCATTATTTGCTAGGTACAACAGGGACAGAATTGCCAGCCCTCTTTGACAGCATCTTGAGTTTTCTGATTGATTTCCCAGCTAAGCTGTTGCCCAGGGATGACCCAGTGAGGACTGCAGCCCTGGCTCCTGCAGCTCCCATCCAACCTGCCTGAAGAAAGAGTGATCTCTGTACATGGAGAGTGATGCAGGTAACAGAGTTTCTTTCCATCCTTATTAGAAAACAGTATTGGTACAGGAGCAAAGACCCCTAGTTTTATTTGGATGTGCACTAGCTATTAATTTATTTCCCTGCTAGATACTCCGCTGGTCTATCTGTGCTGCTCTAAGAAAATGAAGCCAAGAGGAGACACCAACCTCGACAACCCAGGCACTGGGTGTCAGACCTTGATTCCAGCACAGGTGACCAACTGAAAAAGATCTTTAATACTGTTAAAGTCCAGTATGTTGGCCATGACCTCCAAACACCCTGTATCTCTTCATAATTCCACATTACAACCAGGCAAGGGCACAGTCACACCTTCAATCTCCCTCACACGTCGTGCCCGAGGGTGGCTTGCAAAAAGCTTTAGTGCTGCTGGAGGGGCTATGGGGAGAGGAGGACGTGCCATTAGCACAACCTCTGCAGATCTAACACGATTAAAGCAAAATTAAGCCTCCAAGAAGGTTGAGCTTCTCTGCACCACAAGCTTTAAGTGCACGTGCACACTGTGGACCTTTCAGTCCCTCTCCAACCTGTGTGTGCATCATAACTAGACATTGCTTTGCTTCTGCTGCTTCCCCTTCCCTTCTGTAAACCTCCTTTTTTAAGCCTCAGAAGCAGTGTGATGCCACTGTAACCCCCCAAAAACCCTCTAATTTGACAGGAAAGTGCCTCCTCTCTGCACAGACTGTGGTTCCCAGCCCAGCTTTGCTGCTTTCCCAGGTTGATCCCATATTGTGGTTGAGGGCTGATCCACATAAATGAGTGGTGAAGCAGCATTATTGCCCAGCGGGGTGAAACAGATCATCTGCATGGTTCCCAAATAGAAGGGGGAGGTGGCTTCCACAGCACGCAACTCTACTAAAATAGTTGAAACATTTACTAGAAATATTTGTGACCCCTAAGAAGGCTGCCCTAAGGATGGACGAGCTCCATGGATGTCTGGATGAGTGTCTCCAGCGAGTCCAACGGGACTCAGTATTTCCAAGACAGTAGGTCTTCCCCAAAGCTGCTGAGCCCTGGGGATGAAGGTCCCACCCCGAAGGCAATAAACCAGAGATGATGGAGAGGGCCACCAGCATGGAATCTCATGGGGAACTTCAAGGCAAACAGGTAGGAAGCTTGGCTATCAGACCCGAGAGCCTGCATGGAACAGAGATTTGTTATTTTTTTTCCAAGTCAGTGCTGTTAATTACTTTCAGGGCTCAAAATAAAAGTCAGCTCTAAGTGAGGAAGCTTGACAGGGCTTCGCTGCATTTCGTGTTTGGTGAGCAGCCCGTCCTACGTCGCTCACCTGGTGGGGAAGGTTTCCTCGGACCCGAGTGACAGCAGATAAATCACCGGCTTTGCTTGCCACCTTTGAAAAATGAATTTCAGGGCCCCACATTTCTCATCAGGGCATCTCCCGTCCCAGCTGCCTCCTCGCCAGCACGGGAGGGCTGTAGGCTGTTTTAAATGGAAAGCCAGAACAAATCTGCAGCTGCATCCATTCGGGCAGCACTGGAGAGAGCCAGGCAGCTCCCGAGGTTAAAGTAATAGCTCCCACCATGGGAACTGATGGAGAAGGGAGCAAGTGACTTTGGTGCCCATCGCCTGAGCCAAACTGAGCTTCATGAGATGTCGCAGTCACCATTAAGCAGATGGTCATACTTATGCCACGTGCCTGTTCTAACACGCCAACGTACTAAAGCAAACCTCTCGTAGGGCTCCCAAGAGCTCAATGGTGGGGTGGGGTGGTCTGCCCTGCAACACTCACCCAGTCCAATGGGCAGCCAGGCTGCAACCACAGCAGCTCACCTTCCAAAGGAGCTGCCTGCTTCCCCCCACCTCCCCTATCCTGAAAAAACAGCCTCTAGAAAACAGTTGGATCCACCAGCGATGGAAACCAGGTGTTTGAAACAAAGGTGAGGGGAGAGCAAAATTAGGTCAAATCCGCTGATGAGAGATGAGTAAATAACAGCTGCTATTCCAGGGAGCTTTTGTTCTCAGGGAAAGGAGAGCAGGTATTGCTGCAGATCTGTCTCCTCTCCTTCCTGCTGAAGTGGTGCTTTCAAAGTTTCACGGGAGCATAAAAGGAGGCTGCAAGGAGGGAGGGGGATTTAAACGGCACACGCTCATGGAAAATATGTAGGTGAGGTTATGGACAACTGATTCATGGAGCCAATCAACAAACAAGAGTGAGAATATTATAGAAAGACTTTCTGTGCAAGCGTCTGGACGGACAATATAGAAAAGCAGATAGAAAATATAGAATATAGAAATCTAGAAAATACTGCTTTACAACTGAAATGATTTTGTTCTTTGCAAGTGTAATAAGAAAGGGGCTAATAATAGGATAGAGAATATTTCCAAGGTGTGTTTTATTATCCACTTATCTCTGACGCTTGCCAAAAAGGGCCTGAATATTCCTCAGCACATTTGAGACTTTCTGGCAGGGGAAGAAGACTAATGAGTGCTATAAAGTAGGGAGCTAATGAAAGCGACTACATCTAAATGCAATATCTGAGTCCCACGGCAGAGATTTCCTGCAGACCGACCCATACCCCTCCATGGCTTGGTCTCTCCAGCCAAGTGAAATGATGCTCTCTGCCACCACAGGAGGTGGCTTCTGCTGAGCATCATCAGCAGCATTTAATGATGTTTAAATATGATTAATTGGCATTATCCAACTTTCTGATAAAAAGGGGTTCCACAAGCTCCTGTTTTCCTGAGCAGGCAGGGAAGCTGGCAGTCTCCAGCAGAAGTTATTCAAGAAAAAAACCCAGATTTTCACACAGAGGAAAATAAGTTGCCAGAAATGCTCAGGTACACATATTCTCTACCAAAACAACCAGGAATCCCATGGATACCTGCAGTATCCCAGAGCTATTCAACCAGCGAGGAACCCACAGCGCTGCCCTACAAGTGCCCCCATGAAGGGGAAATGAGGGGGTTGGTTTGGCTCCTCTCTGTTCTCACACACGCTACGTGATCCCAACTGAGCTGAACATGCAGAAGCCAGAGATGTGCTTTATGCTCTTTGTAACACCAGCTGACAATAGATATTGATATATATTTTTATATAAATGTAAAAACAAAACCCCCTACATAAAAATCTATCTATATATGAAGCGCCTAAAAGAATTACTTTATTGAAAAGCAGGGGAGATGTTGATGGTAGCAGAAGCTGTCGTTATAAAGGCGCAGAGATTTAGCACTGCTGGGCCTTAAGAAATGCTTTTTAGTCAATGCTGCTTCGTGTGCTGCAGCCTCCCTGAGCTCATCTCCATCACCTCCCTCCATCCGTACAGCCTCGGAGCAGACGCCAGCCCCGGTATCTTCTCAACCCTCCTCGCACTTCATTCAAATTCAAGTAGTTGCTCTGTAACACGCTGAGCAGAAGCCTCACCGCCTCTTATCCCAAGCTTTCCATCTCGTAAGAAATATTAAAAGGCAAACACGAAAATTACAGGAAAAAGAACCAAAGGATCGTAACCTGCCACGGTAACAGAAAATCCAATTGGTCTCGAGAGCAGCTGGGCTTATGCAAAGTGAAGAGGAAAATAAGTGTTGCTTAGCCCTGGCTCTGTTAAACGTTGCTGTTTATATATAGCATATATATGAACTCAAATATAAATAAATAAATATTTATTTATTTATATAAATATAAGATAAACAGACAGAGAGAGCCTTTTTCTGGGAAGGGGCAGGATGCGCCATGCACTGCAGAAGGAAGAGGATGGGTTCATTTATCCCTGGGAAAACAGGAGGATCTTAGGACATCAGCCAAGGCTCTCCCTGTCCCGGCTCCACCAAACTCTTCACCTGAGCTTCTGCCCCACTGAGCTAACCCAGCCAAATCCCACTTCCAAAGACCATCTCTCCCTTTGCCAGGTGTGGAGAAACAGCTTGCCCATCAAGCTGCACGGCTTCAGCTAGCAATTTGGCATTGCAATACGCTACGCCACTTAGAAACTGGCAAGGTCTATTAGTGATAATGAATCTGGGGAGCCTAATTCCCCACGCAAATGAACTTGGGGGAAAGGGGGATTACATCTCCTGATATGCACAAAGTCAAGGATCTGGCATCTGTGGCTCTGTTTAAGAGTCTGACCTCATTCCTGCCTTGTAAACAAGCTTCAAAGTATGAATAATACTCCAACCCCTCATTTTTCTTGCAGAATCATTATATTGTTTTATTATTTTCCTATTCGTGCTGCCAATAATAAATCACATTACCCAAGATGTTCACATTTATTACACTATTTAGAGCTCAGCAGAGCTGGTGTGGTTTTGTATTAGCATTATGTTACCAGAGTTCAGATTTTTGTTAATAACTTTGGAGTCCCTTTCATAAAACAACGCAAGATGGGGAAAATAGCCCTGAATTAGCAACGATTTCTAAAAATCTCAGTCTCCTGACAAGGACAGCAGGGTGGCTTTGGGCTATAGAGCTCCTGCAGACACTGGTAAAGGAGAAGGAAAGACTCAAGGGGAGGTGAGTGATGCAAGGGGACACACACAGCCCTGCACACTTCTCCTCCAACACCAAACCAAGCCAAGAAACAGCTGAATTCCTCCAAATTGTTTCTCTGCTCACTTAAATTGCCCCTTCACTCTGAGTAATGTACATACCCATGAGAGCATCCCCAACCTGAACGTGGGATTTTTAGCCCGCTTCCAGGTGTGACCCTGGGGAAAGGAGGAAGTTGAATGAGCTAGAGAAGACCACAAAGGCCACCAGGAGATGAAATTCTACCAAGCCAACAGCCCCTTTCTCATAGCTAGGTTGCCCTTTGGGCCACAAAGAGCTTTAACAGGGACACATGAAGTCTCACCTGTCTGCCTGAACATAAAAACCCTCCTTGGAGGATCACCAAGAGGAGCACGAGGACTTGAGAAGTTCAGTCTGGAGGCAGAAGAGCATATCCAGAGTCTAATGGCAGACAAATTGGAGAAAGAACTTACCCAGTAGTTAGTAGAGATATACAACACAGAGATAAACAAATCCAAAGTCTTAACTCTTGACTTCACCACTGAAGCCAGAGCATCGACATCCCTTGGTGCCAGTGCAGTGGGATTTTGGGACGTACCTTCTCTGGCAGCTTCCTTTATTAAAGTGCAACTTAGCACTTGAGGTTCATTTCTGCACGCTCAGCCCCGGGGCTCACAGGCAAACCTCCCAGGGCAGCAGTGAGCAAAACAAAACCAGGACCTGGCTGGTGCACGTGAGAAAAAGGGAATCATATGGTTGAGGAGAAGTGTAATTGCAGTGGAAATTCAAACTCACTTCACTGAGCCCATTTCATGCCATCACTCCTGCCCTTGTAAATCATCATTAGCAGCAGCAATTTATTCCTAAACAACAACAACCACCTTGAATGGGGAGGAAAATGAAATAATTGAGTTTGACCAGCTTGAGACAATTCCTCTGCATGTAGATACATATTTATAAACAGGGGTGCCGGGTGTAAAGGCTCTCCATCATGTTCACTGCCTGCTTCCACATGCCCATCCCCAGCGAGAGCCGTGCAGCATGGCAAGGGCAGGAGGAGCTCCTCCCACAGAACTTTGCCAAGAATTTGCTATTTGCATCAGGCAAGCACAGAAACCAAAAGAATTAAGCATTGAAAAAAGCAGTACCAGAACACCCTGTGCATCCGAGCCCCAAACCCAGCCTCTCCTGGGTTTGACACCTCCCTGTGCCATCTCCAGCTACTCCATCCTTACTCCTAGATGTGTTTAACTTCTACCCATCAGCTTGTAGGGGATGCAACAATCTATACTGCCTTCAGCTATCTTCTATTCCTTGATCAGAACATAATCAATTGGTGGGAAAAAAAAATCTGACATAAAACCCTCATTCCTTTTAACCATTTTTTGGTGAATCTCAACCAAACTTGACAAGGGACGATGAGAGTCACTGTTAAGGGGATGAAAAGAAAAAAGGAAAAACCCCACAACAATAAAAAAGCAAGACAGAAAAAGAGGCTGGGGGAAGGAAAGTGACCCCTCTCTCTATAGCTACAGAAAATCAAAAACACACCCCCCCTCCCAGCACAAGTTTCTTATCTCTGTGCCCCATTAAAAGGGGGAAGGCAGCGCTCTTGTCACAACAAAACCACAGCACAGGCTACAAGATGGTGACAAGGAAAATTTAACTGAAATAAACGGGAAAATTTCATTAGGGTGTTTGTTTGAAAAATACAATATAGATAGGGAAGATCTGCCAGGGGGAACAAACACCTTCTCGATTAAGATTCAGCTGCGGTGGAGGAGCAGCAATATGCCTCCTATGAGGAGTTTGCCCTCTGAGCCTGCCGTGCCCAGAATCCCCAAACAGACAAAAGACAAATCCAATAGATTTTATTTCCTCTTTTCTTTCTTAAGACCGAAAACATCACTCCACGCCACTTTGACCTTCAAGTTTACTTCCACTGTAACGAGCCCCAGGCATCCTTTTAGCAGGTCCATCAGCAAACCTTTGGCGTTACACTCGTTCCCCTGGCTGATGCCAAGGACATTCCCTTGATGCTTTGCAGGGACCATCCCTGAAGTTCCCCTTTCCAGCCTTCAGCTGCCTGAGCCTGATCATGCTCAAGTTTAATGATGCAATGGGCTCCAAAGGACCAGGGAGATCTTTTTATTGCACTCTGAACGATGGATTGATGGAAGAAAACATCTAAAAGAAGGTACCATCCCATGGTTTGCTTTGGGAAATGCCCTTTGGCTGTTCTTTGGGCTGAGATGGGCAGATGAAATCCAGGCATCACTGCAAGGAACACTATGGAAATGGAAGGTAATGCCAGTTTTTACTTCACCAGGTTTAAGTAGATGGTGCAGGACAAGAGGAAAACTCAGCAAGGGACTAGGAAGATGCAAAGCAGCATTAAGACAAGGGAGAAACAAGCAGACTGCTCCCGTCCAAGGCAGAGATGAATTGAGGGACCACTGGGAGCAAGTTTCTCCTGTCCAAATAATATGGTACCACAGCACTCACACTAAATCTGAGCTCTTACCACTGCCACCATGACTCGGTCCCTGTTCTCAAGACTGTATCTTCCAGAGCCTGGTTTTGAGCACCCTCATCACCTCCTTGGCCTCATCTTATGGCTCTTGGGGATGTTTTAGTCTCTTTTGCAAGGTGCTGAGCATCCCAGCAGCAATTTCTGGATTGCATTTGGAAGCCTGATGCCCACGATCCAACCACAATTACCTGAGATGGTTTTGCTTCATGCACTGAAAACAAAACCTGTTCTCCTGTCTCCTGCTGCTCCTCCAAATTGATGCTTTGATAAAGGTGAGAATACTTACAAACAAACACAGAGCTGTATTATTATAGTTGCTGCTATTTGATTAAGTTATTAAGATAATTGCTTTGCTGGCTTGGCCACAACAGTGGCTTTTACTAGCTGGTTAACTCTGCTTGCTTTACAGTGGCGAGGACAGATAAGTGGGTGAGATTTACACACAGGATGACACTCAGCGACATTACCCGACCTCGTAATTTGCACTTCTGGAGCCCGACTGGAGCAAAAAAGGCCACTGCCTCTTCTCCAACCTGCTTGTTTCACGTTTGCTTTGGTTTCGCTATCAACTAAATGCACTCAAGGGTAAAGACTCCTGAGGGACCTGTGAAGCGGTGCTATTGCAAACACAACATCTATATTTGTTGCCAAGGCGATGGCTAATAACATTAAAATGGAACACGGGCCCCTTTTTGCAGCAGGACTGAGGCATCTGCAAAGTGGGAGATGATGGAAGGAGGGGGGAAAACGCACTCCATGGAGCTGTCTGACACAAGTTGGGGCTTTTCACACCAGGGGGGCTCCTGCTCTAATAAGGAGACCTCGAGGACACATCTGCATCCCAGCCAGGATGCAACAGTGATGGAGAAACCTGGCCAGCCTGAACACGGCAGTGCTGAGTCTTCATATACAGAGGAAATTACAGCTTGGGGCCACCCAATTTCCCCCCTGGCCATCAAAACCAAGTTCTGCAGAGCGCAGAAGTCTCCAGGATGACCTTTCCCAGACAGACGCTCGAAAGCTATTACTGAGCGCAAGCCAATTTGCTTTGCAAGTGTAAGTGGCAATTTTCCTTCTTAAATACATTACAGCTGAAGGTAAATGGCTATAAACAGAAAGTTACTTCTCACTCCCTCCACAGAGACCTCTCCCAGTGGTTATGAGCTATGATCTTAAAAAATACTGTTGTGAAACACCAACAGAGCAGGACACGGTTGTTTTCAGCCAGTGACTTTCATGCCTGGCTTTTATTAAGAGAGAGGGAAAAAAAAAGATTAAGTGATAATACCCACAGGGGGTAATGACTTCTTCAAATATCCTTATGCAGCAATTTTAACAGGGAGTGAAAAATTAGGAGCAAGGCTTAAGGTCTCTCGCATTTTCTTCCGAACAAGCGCGCTGGCTGAAGAACAGCAGCTTGCAAAGCATCTCGTGCAAACTCATCAAGGCTTGGGCAGCAGCACCAGGAGGAAACGAAGGTGCAGAGCTGCCTTGTGGGAAGTCCAGGGCTTCCCCCAGTCCCACTGCAGGCTCCAGAGAGGTCCCAGGGCTGAGGGACACCAGGACAGGTAGGCTGTAGGACAAGGGAGGTCCCACCGCCTGGAGGTCTCAGCCCAGCCCCAGGAGAGCTTGCTCTCCACCTTGCTCTCCCCATCCCCACTCAGGGATTGTGGTAGCCAAACAAAAGCATTTTCCCCTCCCAGCCTGCTCCTGATGCCTCTTCGGGACGCTTAGCTAACAAACCAACATTAAACCCTTTCATTAGCATCTCTCAGAAGCGGTGGGGGATTGCCTTCTTTTCCATCACCTCCTTGGTCTTTCCCATCCAACACCTGCCTGTAGCTGTAACACAGCATCTCCAGACAACCCGACAAACAGGCAGGGTAGTAACACAACACACCTCAGAGAATATAATCCTTCTCATCTATTATTTTGGCCTGACATTTCTGTTCATTAGGAGCACACTGTGTAGAGGCACCGTACATCTTCATTGGGAACCCACCGTTTCTATTCAATGTAATTATTTCTCCCTGCGGCTTGCATGCTAAAGACAGGTACTAAAAAGCAGAAAGGCATCACAAAGCTCTCTTATTCTAAACGTGTGCTGCAGCAGCGTCCACAAGCTACCTGAGACTGGGTCCACAGATTTTTGAGGTCTGTGGGAGCACTGTGAGCAGCTACTTTGACCTCTGGCACCCAAGGGCATCCCCACGTTAACGCCTGCTGGAACTACAACACCGGGATGTTAGCAAAACATCTGGTTTCCACTGAAATGTTGCCAATAACAAAGAATCTACCCTAACCCCTGGCACATTCTGCCAAGTGCTAATTAGCTTCTCTATTAAAGGTATCGCTTATTTTCTAGCCTGAATTTGCTGGGAAGCTTCACCTCCCATCTCCTGGGTTCTATCACATCTCTGACAGCCAGACCAAAACACCCAGCTTCCTAATTTTGCTCCCCTGGGATCACGCTGTCCCTTTTCCTCCTTTATATTATCCAAACTCAGAAGCAGAAAGAAAAATATGGGCAGGGCAGGTGCTAAACTTTCCCTTTTTTAGTCTAAACTATTCCCATACCATGTAACATTATTTTGTCTGAAGCGCTGATTTTATTTGCAAAGCTGTTTCCAGCTTGACCCAAACAGAAAGCATTTGCAAAGTCATTTCCAAAGTGGTGACACATCCTCTTCTGGCAATTCTGCCTTCTTTTGAGAGGAAATGCTATTTCTAAAGTAAGCAAGAATCATTACAGCGTGGTTTGCATATGTTGAAATGAAAGTGGTTTGTTTGGGTAGGCTTTTTTTTTGTTGGTGGTGGTTTGGTTTTTAAACGATGTTTTCACAACGTTTCAAAATGTTGGCATTCTGTCATGTTTCAGGATGTAATTGCTGTTCTTGACTAAAGAGAGGAGAGCCCAGATAAAAATGTTTTGACAGAAATTTAAGATGGCCAGAGTCAGAGGAGAGAAATTTCACCCTTGGTATGGAGAGATGGTCAAGCACATAGAAAAACAACATCCATTAGTAGCCCTCTGGCTCTGGGGCTTGTCTGAGCCTTTTCTAATTCCCAGAGCCTCCGAATTAGAAAAAGCAGTTGTGCACTTATTTAGTGGAATATCTTTATTCAACCCTAAACGTACACAATCAGCATTAGCTTGATGTATTTCAGCCAGCAGCGACTTGGGGGACCGACTTGAACAGGAGACTTCATGAATATTCTGCAGACCGACATTTGTTTGCAGTATTTGAATATTTCCTAATAACCAGGGGAGGAAAGAAAAAATGCATACCAGGAGGCCAAGCTCATGAATGCTTCATAAAGTCAGGTCTCCCTTGAAATAGCATAAATGGCAAACAGCACTTGCTACACAGAGATATGCAAAAAACTTCTGGCTTTTTCGTGGGCTTTGCTCCACTGGGAGCTCCCCTCTTTGAGCCAGGTCTGATGGACAGCATCTCCTGGCTCCAGCTCCTTCTTGTAGGATGGAGGGGAGGAGGTGGCCACAGCTTCCTGACACTTCTGCCATCCTTCCAAGGTTGCTTTAGAATGGAAACACAAAATAGTCATGCAAGGGCTTTGCATCCTGCTGGCAGTAGCTGCAGTGTGGCTGGAGAAATGCCTTCTTATAGGGGAACTTTTATTACAGGTGATTATTTTTTTATCAGCCTCAGGCCTGAAGTAGCACTGAAAGAGTGTTTTATTCTTCAGCTGTTCTATCTTTTCTCTTTCACAACACAAGCTTCACCACCCAAAATTGGACTTCCAATCTATGACACCCCCAGCACTTGAACACAAGGGGGAAAAAACCCAACACTTAAGGTAAGTACAGGCGTTAAGGATGCGTTCACTGTTTCCTCCAGCTCCTCCTCAGTGACCCATATTTTAAACAGATCAATACTCCAGCCTTTCTCCAACCTTGGCCCGTGCTTGTGGAGGGCAAGCAGAATGGATTTCCGTTCACTACACAGTTTTCTCCAACTATTCAATCTTTCTGGCCCTATTTAATTCTTTTACAAAGTCAGTTGATCGCTATCTCATGTTAATATTCCTTTGTGGTGAAGAAGCAAAGGGATTACTTATAAAATCTCTGCTCCTGCATATTCTGAAGAGTAAATCATGAGATTTTCAAAGCCTATTTGGCATTGGCCTAAATCTGCCTTTCAAAACTCCTTCATGACCAAACCAGTTGTCCAAAACACTTCTTGTTGTCTCGACAGCTTCATAATTACAGTCACGCTGCCTCACTGGAAACAGATTGCTTCCAGCTCCAGGATTAATCTACCGACATACAGCACAAGTCAGGAAATTCAATTCCTCTTAAAATACTCAGAAAGCACCCAAAAGCTTCAAAGTTGTTTGAAGCAAGCAGGACAGATATCTCAAGACAGACACTGAAGAATGAATCAGTCACCTGAGATTTCTTTTACAGTCAAAATAGAGAAACAAGCACTTTTAGCAGGCAAACCTCTTCAATTGCCTGTTTTCAGCTGAGACAAATCACCCACTGAGGTTGCCAGCTTCTCTCCCTTGACTAAAAAGAACAAAAAACCTGGCAGTCCAATATTCATACTTTTAGACCCCACCCGAAACGTTAAACCATCTTCAGTAATACCAGCACGGCCTGAAATACCAACCAACCACAGGGGATGCCTGACAGCAGGTTTGTGTTTTATTTCAGCTGTTTTCCCTGCATTCGAGGGATTCCCCAATCCAATCAAGTGCTTGTTAACCGCCCTGGGCTGTTATCAGCACAGATGTACTGCTGTAGCCAAATTAATGCAATGAGTCCAGGATTAAGTCATTCCTGGCATGTGATCTTCACACTCTAAAACCTGTGTGTGCATCCCAGTAAGGATGTTCCCAATGGTTCACTTGGGTCCTGCAAAGCCAATGGTGAGAGGTCTGGAAAAGAAGCCTTATGGAGACTGGCTGAGGGAACTGGGGTTATTGAGCCTGGAGAAGAGGAGACAGAGAGGAAACCTCATTGCCCTCTACAGCTACCTAAAGGGAGGTTGTAGTGAGGCTGGTGTTGGTCTCTTCTCCCCAATTGCTGATGACAGGACAAGAGCAAATGGCCTCAAGTTCCATCAGGGGAAGTTTAGGTTGGAGATTAGGAAGAAGTTCTTTACTGGGAGGGTGGTTGGGCACTGGAATGGGCTGCCCAGGGAGGTGGTGGAGTCACCGTCCCTGGGGGTGTTCAAAAAACTGGTTGATGAGGCACTTGAAGCCATGGCCTAATGGTTAGGAATATGATGGGATAAAGGTTGGACTTGATGACCCTGGAGGTCCCTTCCAACCATAATGATTCTATGAGGTCCAGCTACTGCTGTTCCTACTGCCTGCTCCTATTTTGGATGGGATATTTTCCACCATCACCCACTTGAGAGTATTTGACTAATTAGAAGCTCAACCCTGAAACCTTAATTCAGCAGAATTCCTCCAGTGCCTCCAGTAGGAGATCTGAACTCATTGACCCCAACTATTGTGCTCCACAGGTTGGCGATGCGCTGAATAAACAGGTAGCTTAGATTTCCTTCCCTTTACTTATAATTCAATTTTAATTACAACGGCGACAGCATCAGCAACAAAACAGAGCCAAACTGCTGGGCCCATTCTTCTCGCACGCTAACTATCACAAATTAAACGGTGAATTGTACTGCACTCCGGGTATTGTCATGCAAACGAAGAAAAACAACTCCCTTTCCAATTTCCTCATGCAAATATAGACCGGATTGTTGAGACAGAGAATATGTTTTGCCATCTCAGTGGTTCTAGGAGAAGATAAGAGGAACTGCGAAAGTTTTGCAATTTGTAGGCTGGCAGCTTATTAAATAAATAAATAAATAAATAAATAAATAAAAACACCACCCTGCAAAACCAAATGTTTAAATAACATTACAAGCAAACTGTCAAGGTCAGCAAATAATTCATTTAAGCAATCTTGTATTCCTTTTTGCCTCTCTGGAAAAGACTACGCTATTATTTATGGCCGCCTTTCCTTTTCAAAGAAGCTTCTTGATACAGTCTCAAACTGCACTGGAATATTAAAAGAACGACAGTGACACTTTCCAGCCTGAATGCTCTTCCACCTCTCCGTGTTCACAAGCCAGTGCCCGCACCTCCATCCCTCGAGGCAGGTGGCAGCAATAGCAGTTTCTGTCAAGTTAATGCTCCTACCCAAGAATTGTTTTAATCTAGAAAAAGGCGTGCAGACCAGAGCTACATGTGCAACGCCCACCACAAGAAGAAATAAACTTCCGTAGATATTCAGAAGAGCAAAAGGAAAGAGGAAAAAAAAACGGCAATTGAGTTGTGAATGCCAAGGACCAGCCATTATTTTTACCTTTTCAGGACTAAATGAAAGCTCCAGAACAATTATACAAAAGCCTGGGCACTGCTCCCAGTCTCCTCACATGTTTCATCTTCATGGCTCCAGTTCTCAGTCTTTCCTTTTTATTCCACATCCAAGAGGAGCTCTTGCTCTTACAGGAAGTCTCTCTGTGACCATGTAGCTTGTGTAAGGGCTGAACTACCCAGCCTGCTGTAGGACACCCCTCTGATGGGTATGTCTTCACGGAGTCACCTACAGCTATGGACAATGACACTGTTAGACACCACCCACAGCCTTACATCTTCCAGCTCCACGTGGCCCAGCTTTGGCAGACAGAACTAGATGGTTTCCATGCTGAAGTCATCTTCCAACACCTATAAACTCAAATTCCTATTGCCAGGGACAGCAACAGGGGCCAAAGCCCTAGGAAAGAGTTGTTGACCCATTAGACAAGGAACAGGGGTGCCCCACCTAACACATTCCCTTCTTTAAACCCAACTCTTCCCAACTTGGCTGGCAGGAGACAGCAGTCCCACCTCCCCTGAGGGCTTATTCCTCTGTGATCATATGCTTGGGTGCTCTGGCACCCTCTGCCACTAGAAATAAATTGATACCATTTTTAATAACAGCCCCATCAGGTTTGGGTAGGAGGGAGCTGACGCCGAGCCGCTGCCCACAGGCTCAGAGGGAGCAGGAGGAAGGTTTCTGCAGAGCAGTTGTTAACCCACCCCGTCGGTCTGCCGGGGACTAACAGCATGTAATTCACAACTTCTGCACGCTGGAGAAGTTATCATTTGGAAGTTGTTGCTCTGCAGTGGCCTGACAGTCTAACAATACAAAATAAATCTATTCCCACTGCTTTGGCGAGCCTGAACCCCAGGAATGTGCCGCGACAGCAGAGAGCAGTGATAAGTTCTTGTAACATACAGCAACTCGGTGCTGTCCTCATTACCATATATTATCTTACTGCACACACACAAGAAACCTTTCCCACGGACTCCACTGTTGCTGAGCTTTTATTCCCTCCTCTGTGCTAAAGCCCAAAGCCCTCCTGATATCGCTGGGTTTGAAGTGCTTGGGAGCTGCAGAGCTTCTGCTGGTCCTCCAGCCGGAGCCCTGGTGTTCACAGTGGTTTATGGAGCCTTGTAAAGAGGATTCACGGCTGGATTTTGTGCTCTGTAATGCACAGGGACTTAGCACATCATCTCCTGCCAGTCTCACCGTGTCAGGCCAGCCTAGATATGGTAGGGCTTTGTAGGAGAACGATGGTTAAAAGCCGGGGGAGAAGCTTCTGCATCAAGGGGAGAAGCAAAACCAAGATAAATTGACAGACTTCAGAACTGAGGCACCAAATCAATCAAAGCAGACAGGGGAGGGAACAGTGCTCTGCCTACCAGTGGGATCTTGGATGCACCACTGTTGATGAGGAGGCATGGCTAGACATCTCCATTTCACCCACTCACGCTCGTGGAGACACATGCAGCAAGTGTCAGCGTGCAGGGACTCGCACTGAGATAACACAGATGCCAAAAAAGATGCATCCAAGCCTGTGAGCAAAGCCTGAATTGGCATTTCTGCCCTGATGGCATTTCTTGCAGCTTGTGGACGATGGAGCTCTGGAAGGATGTGGCCATGCCCACCACTTTGCCCAGTATGCAAGCCCTGCTCTGTCAGCTAAAGTAGATCTGCAACACTTTACAGCAACTGAGGATCTCAACCCACAGATCCACCCATCAGCAGCCTCATACACGTGTTCAGCTGCAGGGCCTTCATGGAAATAAAAATGTTGTCTTTTATAAACTGTCTCTGGTTCCCCAGCTCAGAAAAGCTGCTCTTTGAGGGTTCTGTGCTGAGCCTCTGCCCAAATGCAAACACCCACTCTCACCTCAAAACTGAGCTACGGGAGCTGCTCACGTCCTCCTCGTGCAACTCAGCAGAGGTGGCAAAGAGGGTGAAGGGTACACAAGCAATTTCCTTCCAAACCAGAGGATGCAATTGTAGAAGACTCCAAGCATCAGACTCAGCAGCTTGATGAAGCAGCTCTGCACCTCTTGCGTGCAGCCCCGTTTTATGATCTCCTTTCCTCCCCTCCAGATGGATTTTGATTCCAGGAACACCAATGGTGGTGCTAAAAGTTCAAGTTCTTAAATTGCCAAGCAGCAGCCTAGCTCCGAAAGCCTGGCTTAAGGAAAGGCTTTTCCAGTTTTTCTGTTTGGGATTTAGGGTTTTCTCCCATTTTTCCTTAAAACAAAGACTCTGCTTGCATTGATGCAGGCAGAACCCACTGCCTTGCCCCAGGGATGGATGAGCAGCTTTAGGGGATGGGAGACACCGGTGGGTTTAGTGTGTGACATAGCTGCAGGAGAGCCACGTGCTGTGGATTGCAAACTTCTATCCACCTGGAACTGAAGGCTTTCCGCTTATTCCCTTGCACCTAACCCAAACAGTTGATACCAGCAGGATGCAAACTTGACGTTTAAGTGCTTTTCCCAAATCTGAGAGTTTAAATTAAGTTTTGCTTTTCCTCTCTATTCCAGCCATGCCAGAAATCACCCTGCCAAAATCCACAGTGCTGCAAGCTGGGGGAACCTCATCCAAATTTCCTCCCCCTCCAAACCCAAGCTGGAAGATGCGTTTCCACTCATGCCTTCCACACAAGCAAACCTGTGCAGCTCTCAAACACCCAGTTCCCAGAGTTTTTGCCCAACACAGATCCAAGATTTGCTTTTGGCTGGATTTTAACTGAGCAGCGTCTCCTCTCACTTGGTTTGGGAACCAGCACGCAGCCAGTGATTCCCAATTTATTCCTATAGCTGGATGCTGGGTAAGCAGGCGACAGCCGTAAGCGTTTCTTGACAGGCGTTTGGAAATATAATGTGCTGTGGGTTGTGTTTCCTTCCTCTTAATAGGATGCAAAGCTCCGTTTTCAAAAGAATATGCTAACATTTTAAGCTCTTTTTGTTAGTATAAATGATAATGTAGTCAACACAAGGGCCTCATCTCTCCTTGAAGTGAATATAAATCCTATTCACCTTAATACACATGCATCAGGCTTGAGAATAAACCTTAGACAAGCTCTGCTTAAGTGGGCTCCTCCCAAAGAGGAGCTGATGGAGGAGTAATCGAAGCTGTCCTCTACTGGATACCCAAAGGATGGACTCAAGGCCTCTTAAAATTGTACAGGCTCATGCAGCTCCTCCTTAACTGCAGCGCAAAATGAAATCTTTCCGCCTCAGTAGAGTTATTTTTCAGACACAATGAATAATCTGCCTGAAATAGGGAGGTCAGGGTGTTGTCCAAGAGGTGAGGAGACCTTTGCTATGGGCAAACTACAGAGAGAGTGTGGAGTAAAGCTACGAAAGACAAAAGCTGTGGGTCTTGAGGAGCACAGACCTCTCCGAGCCCCTTTGTTATCATTATTTAGGCTCGTGGTGCTTCCCCATGCTTAAGGATCAGGATTACCTACACGTACATCAGCCCCTCAGTACAAATTCATCCTGCTGTCTCTAGAAGACATCCACAGAAAAACACACGAGCGGCACTCAGATATGGGAAACAAGGAGGCAAAGAAACCCTACAGGTTCTCCTCCTCCTTGTGAGGTTTATGAAACCACTGTTCTCCTTGTTTTCAGTGCCCAGGTTCCTCATCACACCTGGTTTACACACAACCCACTGACAGATTGAGAAGCAAACATGTCTCGCTGCTACGGGATTACAAAGGCAGGATCAATTCCACGCTGTCAATCCCTCCGTTTCATTAGCAACTGATTGGGAGGCATCAAATCCTGTCTTCCCAGAGTCAAACCCGTAAACAAGACAACATTGTTAAAAAAAAAAAACCAACCCACAAAAACCCAACTGCCAGATGCCAGTGATTGCTACGAGCTCGCAGCGCGGATAACGATTTGGGAAATAATTGAGCTATTCCTGTTGGCGATGAAACCACAGCCCTGGCAGGACAAGCAAAAAAAGACTTCCTAAAGTTATCAGCAACCTTAAAAGATGTTTCCCATTACAGGATGACAATGAAAAATGGTGCTGGAAGGAGAAAAGGGGTATCACTGGAAAAAAAACATCCTTCCCCTCTAGATTTTGGATACAACCTCCCCATTTTGCAGGCTGGGGAGGTGCTGGCTGGGTTCTAAACTCACCCATGTTTTTTCCTAATGCACCAACTGTCACGACTGTCAATTCAGCTCCTTTCATGGAGATTAGAATTCATTTGTAAAAGGAAAATACAAAATAAAAAAGGAAGAAGAAAAGGGAAAGAAAAGGTATTTAATTGGCAACTGAATTTCTCATGAAACAAAGAGACGGAGTCACGCAAAAAAGAATAGGGAGAGCTGTTTTGATATCTGAATTTTAATGACTCCATGGCATCCCTATTTGTTATGTATCTGCTTTCGAAATGTCACGGCTGGCTCTAGTGGTAATTACTGAATTTCAACATTTATAGAAAAGCAGCACATACAGTATGGAGATAATTGCCCAGTTGGATAGTTATGAAGGATCCAGGTTTCCTCCCTGCTCTCCCCCTCCTTCTGTGACTACAGAATTTCAGTAATTATCACTAGGAGCCACTTGTTAAAAAAAATCAGAAGGCAGGTAAACAACAAACACCAGTGTAGTTTATTCATTAAAATCCAAGAAAATACATCATCATATTGATCTTGAAATTACAAACTGCTGCACCTTGCAAAAGGCAGAGCCCTTACGCTACGCTGACGTTTAGTATCGCTGTACATCACACAGCCAGACATTTTCCTGATGGGAATTCTTATGTAATAAACACTATTGTGGTTTTTACATTTGCAGGTGAAAAAAAATAATAATAAAAAAATCAATCCATAATCAGGATCAGAGATGATCAGACCACAAATCCAGGCTTGGGGTGGATAGAATCATAGAATCGTTATGGTTGGAAGGGACCTCCAGGGTCATCAAGTCCAACCTTTATCCCATCATATTCCTAACCATTAGACCATCAGACCATGGCCTCAAGATGTTAGCACAAAATCTGGACCATCCCATCAGGGCTCCAGCTCTCCAAGAAGCAAAATGCTCCAAAACATTCTGGGGGTTTCTTGGGTGTAAACTACACGTGCACCTTGGGTACAGCCGCTCCCAAAATCCCCCTGCATCCCTACCACAATAAAATCCCAATGCAAAAGGCAGCTCAGCTCCCACTCCTGCCCTTTGCAGCAGCTGTCACCTGCACGACTCTTCCCTCTTCTCTTTGAAGGAAATGTATCTCCAGCTCACAGACAGGAAAAAGCAGGCACAGAGACAGAACAAAACACCCTTGATTTCACACGGAGCATCACTATGAGGGCTGCGAGGGCGTTATATTCTACACGTGGCACGGGCACCACCCCAAGAGTCACAGCAGCATCCAAAGCTGAGACAAAAACGTCAGCGCGGCGCAGAATTCAGGTTCAGCTTCAAACAGCCCAGGGGTTTGAGTTTTCAAAACACCAGCGTGTGGCACGTTCCTAACTTTGATTAAAGTGGCGTACAAAGCAAACTCACCTGCTTAGAAGTAGGGATGCGTTAGAAGTAAGGGGCACAGGTTCGGGGAAGATAAACACACAAGTATGTAATTAAAGGAGCAAAGGCAGTTAGGGATGGAGAATCTCCTGGCTTGGACAAAAACAGTAAAGACCATTATATATACACAGGAGATAAGTGGATACAGCATAGATAAGAGTGACAGAGGGAAATTGGAGGCAGAGGAGGATAAGAACCTGACACCGACACTTACAGTATTTACTTTTGCATCTGTGTTGACAAATGAAGAGGATGAGGATTTGCCTAAGTCAGGGATCAGATCCCCAGGGAGAGGAGCAGAGGAATTAGGGAGTGTGCAGATACCACAAGAAATGGTCAATAAAAGCTTAGGGGAACTTAAAACTGACACAAAGCATTAGGGATCAGACGGCAACATGCACACAAGGGATTTAACAAACAGGGGAAGCAATGACAAAGCAGGACTTCAGTCTTACGGATTTCCCTTCAAATGGGTAAGACAGGGAACAGAGAGCACAAGTATTTGGACATTTATACAAGAACCAGGGATCTCTCAAAGACTCTGACATCTCTCTCCTGGCATTGCCACAGACAGTAAGGTGGATTATCTCAGCAATAGGATTTTTTGTGGGCAAAGTCACTAATTGCATTGCTCTGAGGGCTCCTCTTGAGATGCTCTTCCCATCTTCATTTGTACCACTCAAGGCTTTATCTCTCTGGCAGATCTGGCTGTTTTCAGATGGCTGGCAACTAAATCTTTGTATCTTTCAGAAAAATCAGGCCTGAATCTGCCTCCTCAAGCCACCCCTCAATGAGATAATTGTAATTAAATCCATCTTTCTTTAGGACAAAGTGTTTTTGCTTAACTTAACACTCCCCTCCTCCTCCAAAGCCAACATGTGACCACCACAAAAGCCGGCGAGCTGCCTCCTTCAAGCAAAACCTTCCTGCACCCAGGGTGTGTGTAGGAATAATCAGCTGCCCATCAACTGGAAACAAGAGTATTTATTCGGAAGTTCATTTTTAAGGGGAAAGAAAGACTTGAAAATGCCCAGGTTCATTAAGAACAGTCAACATGATCTCATGAAAAGCAGATCAATCCTTATTAACTTGTTAGAAGTCTTTGGAGAGATTACTTGACTCGGTGGATGGGTGAGCTGCAATTGGCATGCATCTCTCAGGGAACATTTGACTAAGTCCAGCCCGTGAGGATAATACTAATGGTCAGCATCTGAAGTGCCCCAGGATGAAGAAAGTGAGAAAGTCAGATGCAAGGTGCAAGAAAAATGATCCAGGACATCTCATGGGGTGAGGGACTGTCTCTGAGATACTGCATGAGGCTCACTCAGAGGTGGGTGAGACAGAGCAGGCTTTATAGCCCACACTGCCCACAACCCACAGGATAATCTAACTGCTTCATCGCCTGGCCTGGACACACTTTTGTACTGCAACACCAAGCTTTGGTCATTTTATTACACCTCCCAGCTCTCTGTCCAACCCACAACTCAGCTCTACGGCTCCCTGGCAGGACTGAGTACCCTGATCCTACAGGGGTCACAGCTAAAACTTCTCCTGGAGCAGAAAAAAGAGCTGTCTGGCCAGAAACACTGATGGAAAGGCAAAACTTGAACTATTTAAGTATACCAGGCAGGACTCTAAGCATGGACATCCTTCATCCTCATCCTTCATCCTCACCTCCATCAGTCCAGGTCTAGCAACTCATGGTGGCTTGGAAATACCAGAAGGAACCAGAAGGGAGTGGGTAGGTAATAATCAAGTAACTCTGCAGAAACTTTCTAGTACTCCACCATCACTAAGGATGAACACTATCCAGATGAAGCAGTCAAAGGGGATAATGAGGTATGCAGTGGAGGAGGCTGGGAGCCTGCCAGACAGTGGGAGGATGCCACTTCCCATCATTTTTCATTGGTAGAATTGATAGATGGGGCTGCCAGCCACTCCCCCAATTACACATTCATCCCAATTAAGAAATTACAACTGATCTCTTCAAAGAATGAAAGCATCACAGTTTTCAGCTAGGATGGAGGAACTTGGCCTCTCAACTCCTGCAGCTGCTGGACCAGAAGCCCTTTGCCCCACTCGACATCATCTTTCTTCCATACAAAAGACCATTTCTTAGGTCCCCAGAGCAATTTCTTGTTCTTGGGAGGGTGAGAAGCTGAGCTAATGCCTTTCCCCCTTCTGCTGGAAGACACCTACACCCTGCAGGGAGCATGACTTTCCAACCACAACCCCCTTTAGATGGCTGCTAACATCCCAAGCAATGTCTAGATTATGGTTTCTTGGTGTATAAACTCCAGTGAGTCAATGGCAAAATGGAACAGAAGAAATCAAAGATCTCATGTATGCAGCTTATTAACTTGACTTCACAACACCCCTCAGAGATGCACTGAAAACTCAGATCTTACTAGACAACAGAGACTCCCGCTCTCCTATCAGAATAAATACCCTAATCACAGGGAAAGCTTCAATCAGAGCTCACACCAATCCCACAACACCAATCCATACGACTCGGGCTACATTAATGCTCGCAGTATGACTTGTTATCCACAAAGGAAACACTGCTGTGTGCTAATGAAGGCATTCAATTGGGATTTCGAGACGAGCAACAAGAACTGCCTGGTTACTAGAGCGTGACACTCGAAGCTGGGATGAATAAGCTTTTGATTGCTAAGATCAGACTAAGTCACCTGTGGCTCCACTTAGGAGCCTCCACTTGCCCACCAGCACCATCAACTGGCCCAGATGACCACGAGACCATGGCTGTGGTCACCCTGTCCTGCTCTTCAGCACAGACCTGGGCACGGGGCTCGCACGACTGCATCACCACCAACGCCATGAAATTCAAAGAGGTCACAGGAGGCAGCGAGACAAAAGTGGCTCATTGCAAGCGGACCATTATCTTGATTAATTGAGGTAGGATAAGAGCTGTATGGGCCAATTTTTACCCATTCTTCTATCAAGAGGAACCGGTCACCTCTGCGGGCTCATGAACATGCATTAAAGTTGTTTTTTTTCCACTTCTTCATTAAACCACAGTGGCATTTCTGCCGGTCCGGGGTCACAATTACACTGCACAGACCCATTGTCTTTGCGAGAACAGCGCGAGCTCTGCAACAAAAGGTGCTTTTTTTGCACTCGGAGTAAAATTATGGAAATTCATTGTTTTGCCTGACGTGAAGCTGGGAGAGAAGATGGCATCGTATGACTTGACCTCTTCACTGCTGGCTGCAGCTGCACGGTAAAAGACAGCCCTGCCTATGCACCATCAAGCATCAGTGTTTTATCTCACCTTCCTGGCTTGGGATGTGGAAAAAACCCCCTTACTGAGACTAGGCTGAAAAAAAGCCTAATAATTCTCTTGGCAGCTGGAGTCCAGGCTGGAAGCCTCATTTTATTGTTTTTATACTGCCTTTCACTAGGAAGAAAAGGAAAATGTCAGAAAAGTTTGAAAACCCTCTTGTTTTCATGTTTTCTGGCATGGAAAGACATCGTGAACTTTCATCTTCCTTCAACATTGATTTTAGCTTAGCTTGGCTGGGGCAATTCAGGTCACCAGAAAAAATAATATATATATATATACACATATATATATACACACACATACATATACATACATATACACATATATATGATGGTCATATACACCATATACATATATATATATGATGCTTATATACACCATATACATATATATATATGATGCTCATATACACCATATACATATATATATGATGCTTATATACACCATATACATATATATATATATGATGCTCATATACACCATATACATATATGACCATCATTAACAGGGGGTAATTTAGGGCTGAGAGAAAGCAGATGAAGAGAGCAGTACTCCTCCAGGCAACAGTCTGCCACCCATAAATTTTCCTTACTTTCTCTGCATGAATGAAAAAGGATTTAAAAACCCAAGGGACACATTTGGAGTCAGTCTCCTTCCACTGCCTCTAAAAAGGGGATGTGATTCCCAAAAAAGCTCATGTCCAGTGGCGTGTGTCAGCAAGAGCATGGCTTTGGGTGGGTTTGGAAAGAATCAAAGGTTTATCTGGGTGATGAGGGTGAGTAAGGGCAGTTGATGCTAAGAGGGAGGAGCAGTTTGAGACAGACAAAATCTTCACGCTTCGGGTCTTATAGCAGTTTCTAGCACTTGGAGTTTGGACAGGACCTGTCTGGAAGGTAGATGACCCTCATATCTGCCTGCTGCAGGATTTTCTTCAATCTTTCTTATAAACACAGCACCAGGACACAGCGACAGCTCCTCCAGAGCACCATAACTGACTCTAATTGCCATCCTCCCTGGCAGCTCCACAGAGAGGGCTGATGGAGCCATCACCACCGTCCAGTCCCAAGGTATTGCAGTAGTGAAGCAGCTTCCCAAGGGATTACTTTTTCCCCAAAGCCACATGAGTCGCAGCATAAAAAGATGCCCCTGTGAATGCTACAAACCAGAAGAATACTGCTAATGGATTAGATATGCATGGCTACACAAGGTAAAGCATTGCACCTGCAACCCCACATGCTCAATAATGAGCTCTCAAAAGCTTTGAGCTGTTTAGGAAGGACCAGCTGGAGTATCTACAGCTACATACCTGTAGATGCTTTACTCATCCTCCCCTCTCCCCCCCTTCATTTTTAATATCATCACTTCTCTAAAAATACAATCAACTTGACACTGATTAAAGCTGAAAAACCCCACCAGACCAGTTTCTCCGTGCGCCTGACTCCAGGGCCCCTTGATCAAATTGTTTCCCTTCTTCCCCGCGAACTCCTCAGCTCGGCTCCATCTGCCCGTGGGGGACAGGGCTGGAAATGGAAGCACAGGTTTCCCCCCGGCGTTGAGCTGTCAGAGGCTGCTCCGTGAGCATCACTTCTCTGCGCCTGCTCTTCGGGAGCTGAAATGCAGCGTTGGAAATGGAAATGAAAGATTTCTTCCCTATTCTCGTCCCTCCACCTCCTTCCCCTGCCAAGCCTGTAACGAGGAGGAGATGGAAAGTGCCAGAGATAGATGAAAATAGGAGGAAAATAGTTGACACTATTGCAGCTCAACCAGGCTTAGGATGAAGCAGGGAGCATCTCCAGAGGGATGTCTGCCCCTGACCCCTGCAATCAGGGGCAATTAAAGCCCTGAAAACAAGGAGGCTATTTCTCCTGCAGGAAACGAGTCCTGCCTCAATTAGCAAGTTTTTCAGCCCAGATGGTGCAGGATTATTATCTACCATAACTATCACTGCTGCCTTTACCTGCAGAAAAAAAGCTCTGCCTGCTTTTAACCCTTCCCTTTCCTCCTCCCTGAGCTCTTCAGGCTTCACCGGGTCCTTTTGCTTTCCAGGGCTGACCAACCCTGGCTTATAAACAAGGTCAGTAGCTGCCACAGTTGTGGCTTTACGAGCTCAGGTCTGCAGTATCTTAAGGAGGTTGAGGGAGAGAAAGGAAAAATCATGCATTCTGCTGCCACTGGAAACCAAATGATTCCCCAGTCAACAGGCTCATAAATTAACCACCTCGTGCTAATCACTCCCACTTGGTATTTATCATGGGCACGTTTCACAAGATGAAGCCTGTCACCAGCTTTTGCAGGCAGTTGCCAAGTCCCAAGAGCAGCTGCAAATCTTCATTAATAAAAATTTTGGGGTTTGCTGTGTTTGGGCTGGAGACCACCACATCCCACCGTGCCACCCGGTCAGTACGAGGCAGAAGAGCTCCCAACAGCCACGTGCAAAAAGAAGCTTGGAAATTTAAAATGAAAGCAGATGTTGAGAAATGCCATTATCCATCACATGCTACAGTAAATAGCATCAACGTCTCGAAGCAATGGGCCTTGGAAATTGAACCCTGCAAGGAATGTGCTGGCAATTCATGTGAGGAGCTTCTGCAGCCCTTCAACAGATGGTTGGGGCCATGGGGTCGTGTCTGCTGTGCGTATGGAGGTAACCAGGTGTAAGGGGTGAAGTGTGGGACACTCCTGCATGCCAGCAAGCAGCAACCATGGTCATTCCTTCAAGCAGAGTGACCCCTGTGGCCCCACAAACCTAAAAACTAGGTATCTCCTTCACATAAAGAGTTATTAGAGAAACAAGACTACCTCAAATATACCAAGCACTATACTGAGCTGGTGGGTAAAAGCCAACAAGCACATAATGTGCTCCCTCTGACAGTCCCAAAACCACGTGGGAGGGCAGGTAGGTGGTACCAAGCTGATGCTCTCAGCCTGAACCTCCTGCCAAGCTGTTGTTGTGCATCTGACCTGAACACACATCGTGATTTAACATACTCAAAGGGCAGGAGGGAGCTAATGCAATGCCCAGGAGGGCTGGGCTTTGCAGAAGGGGCTGAGTTAAACCCCCGGCACCAGGTGCTGGGTCTGGACTCAGAGCCAAGCAAAAAGCTGCCTTTCCCAAGCCCTGGAGCTCAGGTAAAAGTCTGGACGTGGAGCAGAGCTTTACAACTCACACCCATGGTCCCCCTTTTCAGAAGGCTTTGCTGTTTACAGCAGAAGCCTCCCCGTGCAATGGATCAATCCCTTGAAGAGGTTGGCTCTTGCTTGTCAGGTCAGCACTCTATTTTCCTCATGGTGCTCAGGATGCCCACGCTTTCAATAAGCCAGTACCTTTACGATGTGCTTTATTAAGACCACTGGTGTGTTTTGTTGTGCCTGTGTTCAGGGAGAACCCTGGCTTTTTCACAGGGAGCTGGGTGAACAGCATCCTCTCACAATGCACCAAGCAGGCTTTGTTCAGCTCTGAATTAAACCAAGCCAAACCAGGGAATTCAGAGTTTAAAGCCACAAACACTGCCTTTAAATCAAGGTAATGCTTGAATGTGAAGCCAGGAGCTGTCTCTTCCCACCACCGTTATCCTGATAATAGCATCACCCGAGTGCTCTTATCAAGTCCTTTTGGTGCTTTGTACTGGTCCTTTCCCAACTGTAACTGTGCTGCTCCCCCCCACACAGCCCCAACCCCACCTCTGCAGAGCTTCACCCCTTCCCTTCCCCATGGGACACCCGCTTGGAAGACCCATGTGTCAGACCAAGCCTGTAGGATGCAAAAGCAAAGGAGGGGACAGGGTGAGAAACCGCTGGAAGCAAGAGCTGCAATCCCATCTCCAGCCTGATGCTGGTTGCCCCACCACAACAGGCTTCCCTTTGCTATCTGCCAACCATTAGTAACATTTTCTCTTCCTACTTGCAAGTCAAAAAGCTGGGAAATTGAGGAACAGAGGAAAAATATTTGCTCGTTATCCAACCAATTAGTTGGTGGTAAAGACAGCAAACAGAAGCTCAGGCTCCTAAGCACCACATTTTCTTTTTTAAATGCTGTAAGCAAGCTAATGACTGCAGAGAGCTGGGAAAAAAATATTGTAAGCTACAGCATTTTTGAAACTGAAAATAATCTGGAACTCTCTGAGGTTTGTTATTTTGTTTTTTTTTTCCTGAAAAGAAGCAATGGAAATGCCTGGATTCTATCCTCTTTTTTTTTTCCCAGCTAGTCCTAGCAGGCAGACCTTCACGGGGTATGCCCCATCATCACACCTTTGAGGGAGCATCAATATTCCCTGTGTATTGGAGGGACCTTCAATGGCCCTGAGGACATGGACAGGGTCCTCTTGCTCCAGAAGCTCTTGCTCAAAGTTCATACCCACTTCACACTCAACCACCTCTTGATGACACAGAAGTCAGAAGGATTGGAAAATACCACCTGCCCATGGGACCACCTAATTCCCAGGAGAAAATTTGCTTTGGGGTCAATATTGGTTATTCAAGGTCCTGATTTGATACCACAAAGCCATACCCTCTTCCCACAGGTTCTGACCCAAATGCACACCTAGCCCTAACGCCATCATAATCCTGGTGACTTGATATCATGGGTACCATACAGAATTCAAATTATTTATTTCACTATCCCCACATCCCTCCCAAGCTGCTTCTGTCCCAGAATTGCCTCCTATATTTTCTGTATACAGATAGTAATAACTAAAATAACCATGTGGATGGATATCATAAGCCTGGAAGGTAATAAGAGCCAATGACTCCAGTGACTGAAATGAAGGAGAAAGACAGTTAATGAAATAGAAATGCCTACCAACATGTTTTAAATCAATTCACAGAGGCAATTTAAACGGCCGATCCTGTCATCATGTTTAAAATATGTCAATTCTGCTACTTTTTCCCCATTTCCCTTTTTTTTGGCTTAGTTTCTTTCAGTTTTCCCTTTTGGTTTATAAAAAGGAAAAAAAAAAGGAAAATAAAGAAAAACTCACTTTCTTGGGTTCACAGCTTGAGCTTGCAGAAAGCCAAAAATCTACTGGGACGCAAGTGAAGTAACTCCAATGACAGAGTGCCCTGGTTAGAAAATTCCTAATAAATCACCAAAAACAATCGCTGCTCCAATGCCACGTTTGACAAATTGAAAATAAATTGCATCAACTGCATGGGAGCCAGGAGAGCCCAGTTCAATATTTTCCCCCTAATACATCTACAGGTGGTGGGGAGGGGAGATCTTTACTTATTTATTTATTTTTCACTTCAATCAATAGCTTATTCTTCCCCGATACACCACGCTTGGCTGTGGGAGATATTGAGCTCTGCGTGCTATTAATGTGTGTGCATACCAGCACACCACATTTCCCCTCTCCTGCCTGGTGCAAGTGTCGTGTTATTCAAACACACACTATTATGAGCTATTGAAGCGAAACGATTGGAAACCTGAAGTTTTTATTCAGGCTCTCCTCCACACATACTCCCCCCTCCAAAATCACAGCAAACCTCTCCTCCTGCGCTCGTTTTTGAGGTGTGTTCTTCTTCACCTGGATGGCACTGCTGGTAGCTTAGCACCATATATTTAATTTCTTTGTGTTTTTATAGCTCCAACAGGCCCCACCTGATAATAAAACTTTTGAGTTTGTCCGCTCCACCACAATATTCCCACCTAAAAACAATGCCTATGCATGAATGCCAGCCAAAGGCAGGTGAGAAAAGGACAATATGGTGATTAATCCTATATAAAGAACACCCTATGCAAACCTCTACACAGGCACAGATGCATAGATTGAAAGATCGTGGTCAGATAACATCACGATTCATCTCAAATTAAGCACCTCCAAAGTTAAGACTACAAAAGCCCTCCCTGCTCATCCTCGTTACACCACTTCAGCCTGCTCACAGTAGGCAGAACTCTCTTAATAAGGAAGCATTTAATACTGCAATTTCTCCTCGCTGCTCTCTGGGTGGCCCCAAGCCTTATTTTACTGCACATTTTTCACAGATAGAGGATTCATTTTCTCCTGGGCTTTTCCTGTGGTGCTCATCACTGCAGCACCTGAGCCAGGCAACTCATTAGAAGGGAACACTGTCCACCGGCCCCACGCAGCCAGGGCACGGTCCTGCGGATACAACAAATACGCTGTGATCATGTAATTAAGCCCCTGTAATTAAAGTCTCTTATAATGCAAATGCAGACTGCATTCAGCCACAGCCACCTCCTCCTCCCTGCTGCGTGACCCAGCAGATACCCAGGAAAATGGGCAGACCCCGCTCCAGTTTACGTGGCAGCTTGAAGGCTGCGAGGACAAGGGACACACGGGCACGGCCAGGACAAACTGTCCCCTTGGGGGGCATTTTCCAGGTGGATCCAGCCGGTTTCTATCCCACCTATCAACCTGCAGAGCACCACACACTCAACACCATGCCTAATGTAGGGGAAGAGATGTTCTCCAAGGTGCAAAGGGGCTCCTCCAATGTTAGAAAGCTGTTTTCAAGACCCCACCAAAAGCACCAGTCCCTATCCTGAAGTTCTCAGGCTCTGGAGTTACTCACAGGTGGGTTTTGCAGCAGGCAAACCCAAGGAAGATGTATTTTCCCCATTATCCACAATCCTGGAAACGATTGAAGTGTCAGCTGTGATTTCAGATAGGAAAAACCCAGAGCACCAAGCAGCTCTGCTGTCCTCATCTTGCCTCGTCCACCCCTCCATGCACAGCAAACAAACAAATCCCAGGAGCCCAGGAGGACATCTGGCCCTGGGAATTTCAGCCCAAACAGTTACAGCTTGGCACAGGTTAAGGGAAGGGAAAGCAGAATCCTATGGGAAGTGGCAGGTGATCATAGGCACAGGTTGGAGGGGAATGCAAGGAGATTTGCATGACAGCCAGGTCCTGGAGGTATCTCCTTCTACAGGTTTCATACTCAAGATTTCATATCTACAAATGCAAACACCTACTTCTGACCAGGACCTGTTAGAAACAATTGTTAACAGTGCTGAGGGGCCTCATGGTGCTAAATCAGTGCACGTCACCAAAGGCATAGCCCAAAAAATGTCCCCAGCCCTCAGCCCTGGTCCATACCGTGCTGCTGTCCCTATGGTGTTTGAGATGTGGGAGGAAGCCCAACCCAGTTTCCACAGCCCAACACATTCTGGGGATGCTAATCTGTGCAATTATTATCCAGAAGCAAGTAGAAAATGGGATATTTTGGGGCTCTGAGACCATCCTAAGAAAAGCAACAAGTGGCCGTGTTGCCCTGAGGGATGCAGAGATGAATCAAGGGTAAATGACTCTGGAGGAGGTTGATGCACAGTGAGAGCACTTCTGGATCGATGGGGTGGACCTGGCTCCACCATCCCCTCCAGCCACTGGGGAGGCAATGCCCACCCCCAAATGCTAACCTCATCATCCCTGGGAAACAAAAAGCAACTTGGAGGCTCCAGCAAACCTGAATCGAGCCCCCAGTGAGGACCACAAAAACGCTTCCAGCAAAGGCTTTTGGCATCACTGCGGTTCCTGCTCCAGGAAAAGTGGGCTCTGCTAAAAAGCTGCACCTCTTCCATCCAGGGAAGCATCATTCAGAGCCACCGAATCCCAGGCAGCAAGCCCATGCAATTGTGTTTGCTTCTCTACTCAGGGTAGGAAATTAGTTATCTGCCGAAAACAAGCAGGCAGTTTCAAATGCTGTATTTGTGTAATTTGCATGCTTCAATAATGTTTTATGTATTATGCTGCTCATAAGCTAAAATGTACATGCACGCTCCTGCAAATTTAGGTAAATTATGAATAAATTAAATCTTATCTAAATAAACAAGTGTCTTTTTGAACAGAAATGCAAGCTGTCATGAATATTTAAGTGGACAAGGATAAATCCTCGCCGTACAGTGGTACTTCAAAGGGGTTTTTAGAGCTTCCTGATTTTGAGTTAGGGGAAAGTAAAGAAAAGAAGACGAGGGGAAGGAAACCTCAGGCCCAGCTATTCTCAGGGGAAATCACTATTGAGAAATCTGGCCCTGTAGGAAAAGGCAGCAAAAGCTCTTTTTCTGGAGAGCTGCGAGGGGGTTTTTGTGTTATTTTTCTACCAAAGGAAGACTTTGAGAGAGGGTTTGCAGGAAGGAAACTCGCTGGAAACTCAAGAACAGATGAAGTGTGGCAAGCCAGTGGAAAACCAACACTGGGAAAGGAGAAGAGGGAGGTTTTGGGGGCAGCATCGTGCACCACCAATGTATTTCTGCATCCAGCACCGAATGAGGACCTTGGGCAGGCGGTGCAGCCTCTGGGTTCACTTCCCTCAACTGCACAGGGGAGATAAACATGCAAATAAGATAGGAAAGAAGAGCCAGGAGATCATCTATCTTATCTCCCTGCCAGGGCCGATCCCTCCTAATTGCTCCTCAGTCCATGCTTAGCCCTGCTCTGCCCCACAACACCAGGGGGCAACGTGAAGCTTAATTAACTGAAGTCTGTAAAGAGCTCCGAGATCCTCAGATAGGAGGTGTTACAGAAGGGCAGAGTGTTATCAGCTGGAAATAAACCCTGGATAATCTTCTCTCAACCAGATCTCTTAATAATATCCCTCCAGCACTGCAGAGGTCCTGATTAAACCCCATCTGGTGCTCCAGTGTGGGAAACAACAGGGCTGGGGATCCAAACAGCAGCTTTCAGTTACTTACATTTTCTAGCACGCATTTACATTCCTTTACTGTCTTTAACCTGGAAGTCTGAACCCCTCCTGATGGCCCACGAATTCCCCATAGGGCTCAAAGGATGGACATGGGCACACAGAGGGCAAAAACCATTGGTAATGTTCAGGCAGCAATGGAACCACCACTGAGCCATCATCCTGCCACTGGCACAGGAAAACAGGAGTCACTCCTGCTGCAGGGGAATGTTATTTTATTCCTGGGAAATGACAAAGAGAATTGCTCTGTGCTTTTATCTGGTACCTTGGAGAAAGCACCATTGATTCCATCATTGATGAGCCTGGCCAGAGACGTCCTCATCAAGCCAAAGGTGGGCACGATGAAACGAGAGCTTCTCCCACCAACACCAAGGTTGGGTCACACCAACGGGACGTGGTGGGTGCTCCACTGACACCAAGGGAGTTTGGCTGGTCCCCAACCCAGTGGGGAACCCTTCACTTCGCACCTGCAGAGGCTCTGGTAGCCAATTCCTCTCCCTGGTGGCAGAACCACCTTTCCCAACAGCAGGCACACCACCAGCATGTGAGCAGTTTAAGACACAACAGTCAGTAAGGACAAGCTACAGACACCCCTAATGAGCCATTTCAAAGCACACTGGGGTTGCATATATTAAGCAAGTATGGCAGGGTTATCATTTAAAGGTGTAGAATAAGCAAGCTGGCTTAATAATTAATGCATGTGTTATTAGGAGATAATGGCAGCAGCACTGGAATGTGCAGAGCAGCTAATGCCATTTCAGGCTGAGAAACAGCAACGCTGAGACACTTAATGAACTGCAGGAGACATTGCTACAAGCACACCCCAGCTCTAGAGAGGTACCAGCACCCTGTGGTGAACCCTCACAAATAACCACAGCCACATTGCCCGGCCTTCCAAAACCACAGCTTCAAACCTGACACTGTCCTTTCTTCCCACTCCTCTTCCTCATCCACCTATTCCTCACCCACAGGGTCACTATCCCCTCATCAACAGGCAAGGATTTTGCTGCAGGAGGGAGCAGACCAGGGAAACCAAGTCCTCATCCAACCACCATGACCTGGAACAGCAGCGGAGGGGCAGGAGACAGCTCATCCCAAACAAATCCCTTCCCACCCTCCCCGTACAGATATTCTCATTCTTCAAGTTTTGAATGAAACTGGGAGGAAAAGAGAAGGGGGAAGAAAAGATCTTTATTTAAAGTCTGTTGGCTCATCAGATCTTAACCTTTAAATCAAAAGCAGTTTTGGGGAGTCACATGAGACCACAAAGGCTGATGAAATTGGTGCAATTGGGTATTTTTTTTTTCCTTTCAGTGCATTAGAATCATAGAATCATTATGGTTGGAAGGGACCTTCAGGGTCATCAAGTCCAACCATTACACGGATCCATTTTGTTCCGAGACCAAGGCACTGGGTAACAAAACCAGAGGGTGCTGCCACAGCCCAGCATCTTTGAGTTTTGCCCTCGCTGAAGGATCAGCAGGACTCACGTACCACAGGTACCTGGTGGCCTCCCACCTGTGCTATTTCAATTCCACGCTCATGAATTAGCCCCAGCACTCCCCCAGCCCCCGGGGGAACAATCACATCCTCGTTCCAGCTCAGTTCTTTATGAAAGCATAATTAAAGTTCTGGCTGGGGATTTTAGCCCTGCATACCCGTGTCTTCAGTACTCATTTGCTGCCAGCCTTATGAGAAGCTCACAGCATGCATGGTAACAGCAGCTCCAAGCAATCCCCTGCCCTCTGACCGAGCAGATGCTGAGACACCCTGGGAGAGGCTCCTGTGAGCAAGCAGCAGGATTTGAGCTCAGCCTGGCAGCACAGGTCCATCCTCCAACGGGGAAAACAAATTGTTGTGGTTAGCAGAGATACAACTGTGCCTCTGAACTTTCCCACGTGTCATCCTTCATCAGCCGTGCCAGGCTTCATAGTCCCCATTAACTCCCAGCAACCTTACAGAGGTTGGGAGCGGTGGGTTTGCTCAGCCCATGCTCTCTTCGGAGAGGTCATGGGCTCTGTCAACCACCACTCCACGCAGCTCTGGTAATTCCCATTCCTAAGCCCCACGGAAGAGCAGTTTGATAGTAAAACCACTGACAGAGTCATAGTAGCAGAGCAGCTCATGGCAGAGCAGCACGTGCCATGGGTGTCTCTGGAAAGCTGTTTAGATAGCTTCTGCTTATCCAGTTTTGTCCCCCCATGACATTTAATCAATCAAGCTAAGTTGGGAGCAAGCTTGGGAGGGGGGGAAAACAACAAAAAAAAACCTCTTTCAAGATGCATCCCATTTACCTTCTTCATAGCTCCCAACAAAAACAAATTTACAGCAGAGGGAGGGCGGGCAAGGGAAGATGAATGGAATCACCCGAGAGAGGGAAATGAGCAAACCCAAAAAAAGCGATGCCTTTATTTAAAAATATATAGTTGAGAAGTCTAATCACAGAGCACTCAGCTGTGAGGTCTATTCATTATCAAGAGACTGACAACACATACTAGTCGCCAGTCTGGGAACTTTACTTAATAAATCAAAGCTGACAAGCGCTCCCAAACTGATATAAAAGCACTCTTTAATGTCTGTGACCTGCATAAGTTTTATTCATTTCACTTTCTAAAATAACAGACGAATAGCAATCGAAAACAATCTATTCTCCTCAAGTGGGAGTCATACATCTTTATTTTTCAAGTGGGTAGGGAAGGCTGGGTAAGAAAAAAGAGTTGAGTCCCCAGGAGGAGGAGCAGGGTGCATGCCATGGGAGGGAGGTAAATTATCATGCAACCTAATGAGGACTTTATATCCTAGGTTTCCAGTGTCAACAAAGTTTCTAGGAAAGAGTAAAGAACTTGAGACAGAAGTAATGAGCATCCCCAAGAGTGCAGCTGACCATCACACGTCCAGACACTGCAAATGAAGACACCCTGCACGTCTAGAGAGGTTGCTTCGAAAAAAAAAGTTACTACACAATTAGCAAAAACTGCCTAATAGCTTAGACCATCAATTTCCCTGCATTTTTGTTCTTTTAAAATAATAATAATAAAAAAAAGAAACCAGTTTCTGAACTGCTATCAATTTCAATCGAATTATGCATCTTGCAGGACAGCAAAAGGGAGAGTTACATTTCTGTGCACGTCACTTCCCTTACCCCACCCCTCAGCTTTCAGAAGAAATAAGGTTTGATCTTTTCAAATGCAAATTAAGCAATTTGCAAAATATGTATTTTGGCATATTGGCAACTTGGCTTTCCAAACAAACTGGGGTTTTATTGATTGCATGAACTACCAGAGTTACCCACGGACCGTAATTTTCAGCTTTAATGAGAAGAACTGCTTTTCATTTAGAATAATAACTGCCATACTCCTGTGTTTTGGCCCATGCCCTCCTCTCCCATCACTGTCTGGCAGCCAGGGACCCAGTGGAGTGGAAGCAGAGAAGGATGTTCCCAATCCAAAAAACCTACTCCAGGCAGAAGGGAGCCTTCCCTTGATTTTAATCACCCTTAGTAGACCTCGTGGTGGTCTTGGGAGGACTGGTTTGGCATAAATCACTATCTGTCCCTGCAAGTTTAAGCAATTTCCAACTGAACCAACTTTCTGGTGATGAAAAGGACCATAAAACAATGGAGAGCCTGATCCTGTGTGCTATTGCTTCAGCAACCTTATGCTCCACTTGGGTCTAGGAGCAGCAGTGCCATAACACTGCCTAGAGCATCTTCCATCAGCACCTATAATCAGTGATCAGCTGTGTTTCTTCCTATCAGGGGGAGAAGGTATTTGCAAGCAGCTTCCCATCTTGCTGGGTGTCCCACCAGATGTCCTACAAAAAGGGAATACCCGAGCCTGTACCAGTAATTCCTGCTGGAAGCACAGCTTTAATGGGAAGCCCTCCTGCCTTGGGAGAGCAGACTGGCAGGAGAAGACACCAGGGAACATTTGCTCTACCTATTAGGTGAGAAGAGCAATTCTGCTTTTATATGTCAGGAACAACAAGGATAAGCCTCTTAACAACTGCGGGATGCCCAATGCTCCACTAAGACAAAGTCCCAGCAGACAGAAGGATCAGCCTGGATGCAGCGTATGGAGCTTAAAATAACATCCAAACCGACTGGTCCATGGTTCAGCAAGGAGCCTGGGGTCAAGCTCAGCCTTTGGGATGTTACATCCTGCCCTTCCACATATCCTACCCTGATCAAACACACTCTGTGAATCCGAGCACACACAGGAACAGCAAAAAGAATAAAAAAAAGCCAGACCAAGGGAAGATGGGAATTACACACGGTGGGGCTCGAGATGGATGTGTTACACTGATGGGGTCCAGCAAACCTCCCTGCTGGTCTGCAGCCCAGGGAATTAGGCTGCGTGATGACAGATGGGCAGCAGAGCTTTATTAAACATGATACCAGGAGGTATTTTACCTTCTAAACTATCTCAGTTATTGAGTTACTGCAAGTCCGCTCCGGCCAAGCACAGCACAGGGCTGGCTTTCCCTCCTGGGAGGCTCCCATATGTATTCCCTGCTCGAGCGAGGCACAAGGCTTTCTGCAAAGGCAGAGCAAACAGGGAAGGACCTGGGAAGCTATTCTGGCAGCCTAGCTTGGAGCCTTCACATCATTTATCTCCTAGCAGGACAAGACAGCATGGATCCCAATTTAGTGTGCAGGGAAACTGAGGCAGGAAGAGTTTTATCCCGATCCTGTGTGATCCTAAAGAAAACGTGGTGCTCCCAAACATGCGTAATTTGCTTTATTTCTCATAAAGAGCACTACAAAAGCACACTGGGGTGATAGATGTGCAAGGGATGGGCACCAGGCACAGCAAATCAGATTTCCAGTGAGCCCCAGGAGCTGGGAATTGCTTGGATTGGGGTGATTCCCAGCTACAGAACTGGGCAGGATGTAGAAAACGCACGGGTGAGGAGTTTCAGAGACACAAAGAAAGTGTTTGTGAGTGTCAACAGTGCCAAGCAACTAACAGAGTTTGCTTTGCTTCTTTTAAATCCAAACATTTTAGCATCAGCACTTTCTGAAATAAAGTTAATTTGACATTTTAGAAATAAATTCCTTTTGATAGGGCATTTTAAATTCAAATGACTCTAAAAACAGAATGCTAAAGCAAACACGAGGGTTAAATAGTCCCCAAACCCACAGATGAACACTTTGCATAGTTTTACAACAATCTGCTTTAAATTTTGCTTTGTGGGGAGGAAAAAAAAAAAAAAAGAGTACTCCAGTGCTTCTGGCACAGTTTGACCTGCATTATTAGTTTTTTCCTCCAAAGCTTTTGGCTCAGCCACAGAACTGATCTATTCTCTATTCAGCCAGACTGACACAGTCAAACCTCCCGTGGTCAGTGCATACCCTTTGCCCAGGCATAAAAGAACCTATTTTCAGCCTGGCCCCATTAACACGGACACCACCCCCCCCTCTTCACCTCCCACCCCAGACTTCTTCAATAGTAACATGAATATCAATAAAGCATTAATGAGCAATTTTCCCAGCTTCACCAGCTCTTACTGGAAATAAAACCTGACATCTCTTATGTCATTGACTACCTCTCATCCTGACAGATAACCAATAGCCCCGTGCATCCATTCGCCTCCCAAAATAGGTTTTCTACCATGGGCCTGAGGCTCTGTCTGGGCTTCAGCTCACACTTTGGCCAATCTCAGATGATCTGAATCCCAGCCAAGGAATATTCAAAGCTTTTTTTCCGTTTTTCTGCTAAAGGGTTGCTGAAAGGCTGGCACTGGCCAAGCCATCACTGGGTGCTGCTGGAAGGAGGACACAGACAGACAAGGGAGGGCAGGAGATAAAAGCCAGATGCAGAAATTGGTTGTATATTCTTAAACTGAGGATGCCAGCACCCAAAATTAGCAGTTTGTAACATCACCCACCTAGAGTTTGGTCTGAAATTCACTGCCCAGCCTGTATCTTCCTACATTGACCTCAACTGCCAGACCCAAGAGCAACCCAGAGGGTCACATAAGAGGGAGGACGACTTCCAGTGCTGACACCCATGGCAAGTAGAGATTGCATGGGGAAAAATATTCCACCTGCTGCTGCCAAGGAGTCAGTCCCCAGACAGGAAGCCCTAAGTCTGTAGAAAGGCAACATCTCAAGAAGATGGAAAGCAAGAAAGGTTGTTGCTGCCAGTTAAGAGTGCATGGAGGTATAAATCAAGCTGCAATTCAGACAAGACACAAGTATCAGGCACTAGTTAGGATTCCTGCAAGAAATAACAGCACTTGCCTGGCAAAATGGTTGGGCACCCTTTCTCCAGTGCCCCAGATGAGCATCTCCACCAGGCACAGAAACCTCCTCCTGCAGACGAGACCTCTGATGGTCTCATCCTTACTAAAGCCAGGCCAGTGCTGCCTAACTCAGGATTTAGTGCAAGACAGAAGGGCTACATGATCCCCCCAGGTCCTCTCAGGCTACTTTTCTTACTCTGTATCTCTCCAGGGCCACGAGGAACTGTGGCTCCAATAAAAACAGCTGATGTATGTCTAAGCTGCCTTAAAATCCTCTGGGGTTGGAGGGTTCACATCTTCCCCATGTAATCTGTCCCAGGGTTTCACTCACTGAGAAAAGGATTTTAGAGGTGCTCGAGCTAAATCTCCCTGACTATAATTTAAATTTAAATAATAATATAATAATATATTATTATAATAATAATATAATATGTAGAATATACTATATATAATACATATAAAATGTAATATATATAATAGAATATAATATATAATAGAATACAATATATATATAATAGAATATAATATATTTAATAGAATATAATATATAAAATAATATAATAATATATAATTTAAATAAGTCACTACTCCTCTTCCCCATCATGGTCACTGAGTTCCCCCTCTGCTTTGCAGCAGCTCTTGGCACGTGTGAAAGCTGTTGCTGCTGTCCCCCCCTTGCAGACCACCTCTGAAAGGCACAGGGGAAGGTGCTACAGGCATGGGAACTACACGGCCTTGTAAAAAGAAAAACAAACCAAAAGAAAAATAAACAAGCAAAAAACACCAGAGGGAAAAAGGACTTGGCTTTAAAACCCTCACCAGAATCTCATTAGCAGAGAAAATGGGAGGTGAAACCACTGGTCTGACTGACCCCAGTATGGGCTGGGAGGGCTGTTTGCAGGGAAATAAGATATTAAAAAGAAAACAAGATAGCAACAAAAACATAGGGAGATTATTTTTCTTTTTCCACCCTTTTTGAGTCGAAGGTTTCTGGTCCCAGGAGCTTTCCCTGCTCTGCCATTACAGAAAACGTCTGTGAGAAATTTCCCCCAACACAGAACATTTCCCTGCGTCTAGAAGAGAGATTTCCCCCCCTCCTTTCCCCTTCCACACATCATTTACAACACACTGCAGCAATTCACCAAAGTCAGTTTAACTCCTCCACACAAAAGCAAGGGGAACAGCTACAGAGGCGTTGATTCTCCATCTCCCTCTTGGTCTCCCAGCCCCATTGCAGCCAACCTGGAGGCCACAGGGAGCACCTCCTCTGCATCTCCTCCTAACCCATGGCTGAAAACCCCAACGTGGAGACTTTGTTGTTGTTCAAGAGCTCTGCCCACCCTTCTCAAGCCCCAGCTCCAACGCAGCACTCCTGGAGCCCCTTGAGTGCAAGGTGTCTGAATTAACACACTGAGATCTGCTTCACTCAGCAAGGCTGCTCTCACTGAACACAGGTAGGACATCAATCGATGGGAAAATAATAAAATAAAACCCTCCTGTAGAGCTCTGTAATTGGGCTGTCTGGAATCCAGGGAGACAGGATGAGTGCAAGCATCCCAGCACTGCTCTGGGGGTGAAAATCAGGCAAGCCAGAGCTGAGAGGGGCTTTTAGCTCAGGTGCTGCTCTTTATTCACAAAGCAAGAGAAAACAAAACAAGGCAAGAGAGCTGCTGCTTCCAAAGCTGACCCAAACATCAGCCACCTTCCCTTCCCTCCAGCCCAGTGGAAAAGTAGAGATGCTCCCCAGGACGCATCCTTAGCTGCCATGGGAGTTCATGGCATCATCGCTTTGCCAATTTATCTCAAGGCTTCCAAACAGCACAAATTACAGGTTCAAAAAAATGCATATGCATGCAACCAGGCATGCACAACCACTCAGGAGTGTCAACCAGCCCGCATTGTCTGCAGTACCTTGGCACAGTAGTTGGGATTCCCAGAGGATCCCAAAGCCCGTCGCTCTTGAGGCCAGCCAAATCCCATGGGAAAGCCACAGAATTTCCCCCCCCACGAAAAGAAAACTATAAAAGTCAAAATTTCTCCAAGAGGGGGAAAAGAAAAAAAAGCCAGTTTTGACACAATTTTCATTTAGAGAACTTCCTTCAAAGTGCTTTAAAAATGTCACAACATTCCATTTATTTATTTATTTATGTGGAGCAAAATGACATTTCACTTGGAAATGTCAGTTAATTTTTAGCTTTGTAAGTTTTACAAGATGAAGCAGTCAAACTGATCTTTCTGACAATACCAAGACATTTGCAATGAGCCTGGCTGGAACACGGTTTTGAAGGGAAGGAAAATAAATAAAGGAAAAAAAAAAATAAAGCAGTGCTATTCCAAACCTTTAAAACAACAATAGGGAACAAAAAAAAGATAAATATAAAAAAATCATTTGAATTCTCAGAAGGCAGAGGAGAAAATTGCCTGCTCGACTGTGCTTTATGCCACGTCGGTATTTACAAGTTTTACTCGCAGCAATTAAACTCTCTGAATGGATTTCGGTGATTGCTAGCTCAGAATAGAAAGTCAAACGCTGCTCTTCCAATCCTCTTTGCCTTCTTAATCCGAGGAGAGGTGGGAAGCAGTCGCTGGAGGAGGTTCATGAAAAAAAAAACTACTTGTGGCTCATTGCATCTCCACCAGCAGCTCTTCTGGAGCTGCTGAGACCCTCATGTGCCAACACAGACAAAGGAGGCAGATGTTCCCCTCACCTTGCTGCCAGTTTAGCTCATGATCTTGCATCTATTGGAGCCCATCAGCCAAAAAAGTTGATGGCAATTTAATAAGTGTATGAATTGTTGCTGATCTGTACACCTCTTGCTGTTAAATAGGAGGAAAAAGATCTTGGCTTCAGCATAGTCAGAGAAGAGTTCCAAGAGGAAGGATGGAGAGGACCTTCACTTTTCCAGGTCACTGGCCCAGCTCTTTGTGTATGTCTTTGTAGAGGTCTGATGTCTTTGGAGACTTCAGCAAGAAATGAAGCCCTTCCACATCAGTGGGCCATTTTGCATTTCAGATGACCACGTGGCTTGCCTTTGCAGCAAGACCATTCATGAAATTCAGAGCAACGTGCTACCCCATCCCCAAGGAGATCACTCACTGACAATTATTTACTACCAACCTCTTTTTTGGGTGATATAACTGAGGGCTGGAGAGAGCAAGGTCTTTGCCCATGGTAACAGGGATGATCAACCCCACGAGCAGCTCCATGTCCTCTCCTGATGCCCAACCTTTGGCCCATCCAAATAAACAACTCCAGAGAGACTTCTGTGAGCAAAACCACTCTTGCAAACCAGGTTTGTGGTCGGCAAAGCACTCAGCTTGCGTGTTCTCAACTCCCATCAATTTCAAGCCTTTGCTTAAGTACTCGCTGAAGACATTTTTGGAGAGCAGGTCCTCTTAGGAGCGTTGGTGATGACCCTAAGTGGATCATAAACCAACAAAGCCAACAGTGCTCGCTGCCATTGGCTGCTCTCTGGCATCCTCCACTGCAATCCCAACAGCCCCAAAAGCAACGTAAACGCTGCACATAATCATCGCCTGTTAGAAATTTAAAGCCAGCAAGCTTTGCCAATGAGTAAGTGTTCCAAAACAGTAAATTAATAAATTCCCCCGAATCCATAATAGATACATCTTTGTTCAGCCATGGAGCTTTGATATAAATTGTAGCTTTTTAGGACTGCACTGTCAGAAGCGTAATATATCACCCAAGAGTGGATCTGAGTTCAAAAGTACATATAATAATATAATTAAGATAGCTTGACAAGAATGTATTTTAAAAGTATAAAATACCTGCAGGTATAATGGCTTCATAAAGTCTGTCAGATTTACTTCTGCTGTGAAGAAATTTAAAATGTTTTACTCTAATGCAATGCAAATTAAGCTAAAGATATTCATATAGCAGTCCCGGAAAAAAAAATTAGGTGGCGAGAGAAAGGAATACGAAGTCAAGAGCAGATCAAACAGGTATTTAGCTTTCCAGGCAGCTCGGATGCTCAGTGTATCAACCAAGACCAAACAGACTGGTACCTAATGCATCACTTTCCCACTGACTCTGGGTAGGCAAAGCAAACTGATGAGCTTCTGTATGGCTTTTTCTTATTATCCCGGGCTCCTCACCTCGCCTTACAGCACTGATATGTTTTATATAATCACTCGCAGGTGAAAAGTGATTTTCTTTCCTTATTTTTCCCTTCCCTCGCTGTACTGAAATCTTAAAATAATAGATATGTGCAAGTGCCAGAGAGCGTACAGAGGATGGAAACTGAATCCAGCTTTGTAAAAGTTTCTGTATTTTCCACTTTGGGCATCTCCTTTCCAGTGGGAGGTTGGGGCTCAGGCTCAGGCACCCTTCACTCCATCACCCACCAGACCCCTCCTGCCCCGCAGACAGCCCCCGCCCCAAGCAACTTACAAGCAGAATAATTCTTTTCCTGGTTTCCAGGAAGAAAAGCCATTAAGAAATCAATATCAGAATACTAATAAAATACTTTTCACTTCTCAATTTACCTGCCTCCGATGGCTGCATTTGGGATTTAACTCTGACAGCTCAGCTGAGACACACAAATACCTCGGACATCACAGCCAGGGAGTGACTCCCCCCCTTTCATGTTGGTTTTTTTTAGCATTTTATTCAATACTGGCAACACGAACTGGTCTAATCTGCTTTCTAACAGGACAATAATGTGTAAAGTTTACCATGGGACCTGGCTTCTTTCCTCCTTGATCAACTCGCTCTTATGCCTCAGTTTCCCCACCCGCACAATAGACACTTCCCTCCTCGCAGACCCTTCATGAGATCTATCCAGGAAAGCACCCAACAGCTTTGCAGGAGCCTCTTCTTTTCCCTCCCACGTCAAAAAACTCCTTTGCTGGGGGCTTCCATTCATTTTCCCATCTCAAAGGAAAAAAATAATCCTTTTAAGCTTTAATACAGTGCCTGAGGGCATCTGGGTTTTATTTTTTTTACTGGAAACAGACTTACATTCAGGAACCAATTCCAAGAGGTGGCTTTCCAGAACACAAGACATTAAATATTAAGAAACTCTTGAGCAACAGCAACACCTACAAGCACGAAACAGCTCTGCTTTTACCTTAGCTAGAACAAAGCTGAGCCTAAATGCTTCTCTAAAGCTCAGAAGAAAGATGGGGAGAGTAGAAATGAACATAAAAAGCCAGAAGTAGTGGATCAGGTCCTCTTTGCCATCCTGTTTTATCCCTATCACATCTCCCCTTGCTGCCCACCCGAAACACAAAGCAGTTTGCAACAGCCAGGGAGGGACCGGGCTCGTCCCTGCGACAGGTGGCAAAGTGCTCGGCTGCAATTGCTGCTGTTGAGTCGCAAAAAAACAAAGATGTCAGGAGTCTGTGGGGAGAGCTGGGAGGACGCAAATCAAGATACATTTCCCAGCGTCTATGCCAGGTGGAAAAGCAAAGTGTGAGCTGATTAAATCTGTGCTCGCGTCAGATGGGGAGAGGGCTCCTTCCATCTGTTTGCTCGCCAGCAAATCCCTTGGCTGGTATCTCCGAGTTATCTCACTTTGGCAGCCACAGGTTAGCAGAGACAGTCTTGGAGATGCACACTCGGGGAGATGTGCCCGTGTCTGGACGTGTGTATTTGTGTGTGCCTTCTTCCTCTGCCCAAACAGCTCTCACCCAGTAAATTCAGGAGTGGAGGGAGAGAAAAGCTTGGGGTACTGGGATCCCAGCATCCCTCTCCTCCAGCTGGCCACAGGATGATTTCTCACCTGCATTGCCACCTCTAAGCAAGCCCTTTCACCTTCTGACATCCCCTGCATTGCCACCCCTAGATTGGACTTGATGACCCTGGAGGTCCCTTCCAACCATAATGATTCTAGGATTCTATTCTAGGCAAGCCCTTTCACCTTCTGAAATCCCCTGCATTGTCACCTCTAGACAAGCCCTTTCACCTTCTCAAACCCCTGCATTGCCAACCCTAGGTTGGACTTGATGACCCTGGAGGTCCCTTCCAACCATAATGATTCTAGGATTCTATTCTAGGCAAGCCCTTTCACCTTCTGAAATCCCCTGCATTGTCACCTCTAGACAAGCCCTTTCACCTTCTCAAATCCCCTGCATTGCCACCCCTAGGTTGGACTTGATGACCCTGGAGGTCCCTTCCAACCATAATGATTCTAGGATTCTATTCTAGGCAAGCCCTTTCACCTCCTGAAATCCCACCTCCATCCTTTAGCACAGGGGGTTTCCACCTGCAAAGCAGGAGGTACAGGGATGCTCCCCTCCCCGCTGCACAGCGGTTCAACACAGGTCTGTGGCACCATCAAAGTTCTCACAAAACATTCCCATGGGATAAGCAGCGCTGCATTTCCCCTCTCTACGAGCTTGGGAAGGCAATGTGCCTCCTGGCATGGCAGAAGTCCCATAAAGCCAGCCAGCACCACGACAAAGCAAATAAGATGTGTGACAGCAATATATTTTCCCCTGATCTGTGCCTACCTCTGAAATCATTGGCAAGGAGAGCAGGGAGAGTGCAGCCCTGGCACAAGGAGGTGGCAGGACCATGCTTTATTTTTTCCTTTTTATCAGATAATTACAACATTCCAGAAGTCAATGCTTTATATCAACAGACTAAAAATCCTCTCTCCATCCGAGGGGCTCAACACTCGGTCTGACAGTGCTTCCTAGGAGGGTGAATGCTAAAAAAAAAATGCTTTCCTCTATTTTAGCTTTTATTGGCAATCCATTCTCATTAAGGCAAACACATTTGTCTTCATAACGTGTGCTTCACAATTACAATATCAAAGGGTTTGTATCTACATAATAAAAATGATCTATAGAATAATACAAGGAGAAAACATCATAACATAATGTTGTTATTAATGAATCCAATGGGACGTAGGAAAGTGATATTCCCATGGGACAACCCCACGCCCTTCACTACAAATTACTATAAAGCACAGGAGGCTTTGAGATCAGCACCAAGAGGGATGGAAGGGGAGATGGAAATGAAATTAAACCGATAGCTTCCCCAGTGACAGATGGAAAGCAGCATCTTGGGAGGGCTATCTTAATCACAGAATCATTAAGGTTGGAAGAGCCCTTCAAGCTCACCCAGTCCAACCCCCATCTCCATCCCCACTCACCCACAGCACCCAGCGCCACATCCAGACGCCTCTTGAACACCTCCAGGGACGGGGACTCCACCACCTCCCTGGGCAACCCATTCCCACCCCCAATCCCCCTCCCAGGGAAGGAATTGTCCCTCATGTCCAACCTGAATCTCCCCTGTTGCAATTTCAGGCAGTTTCCTCTCACCCTTTCACCGTGAGACCGCCCCCCCCCCTCACCCCAACCTCCTCTCAGGGGGTTGTAGAGAACACGTTGCACATTCAGTCTTAAGTGATGCTATGTCTAAAACACCTGAGGTGCCCCAGTCCAGGAGCAACACCAGCCTTCTCTGCAAGCCCTCTGCACAACGTGAGGCAGAGACATCCCTCTTGGCTGTGAGGAGGATTTGGTGGTCCACAGGAGCTCCAGCTCCCAGCGAGGCACCACTCACTGGGTACAGTTTAGGGGCTCAAAATGGGAAATACAGGAGGAGGGGCTGGCAGAGCCCCTCTGTGTGAGTCAATGCCATCACCCAGTAAGGGGAGCTCCTGCCCCAGCAGCTCTCGGCACAACACAGGTTGCTCTCCCAGAGCCAGGGTAGAGCTTTTCAACTGCTTTAATTCTTTTGTGTCTCCCAGACAGGATTCAGCAGAGCACTGGTGGGTTGATTAAGCTACATTGTAGTAGATTACAAAGAACTGGAATAAATAGAAATGGGAGGTTCCCACAGCCAGCAAGGGCATTTTGGTCCACAAACACAAGGGAGGAGGAAATAACCCCAAGCAAAAAGCCAAGAAGCCAGAGCTCATCTGCAATAAATAGGGAGAGACTGCAGAGATTCAGAGCAAGAACGAGGGATGATGTTCCAGAGGCACATAGCAAGCCGAAATAATAATAGCAATATTAAGCACAATTAATATTATTAATAATAGTAATAATAGTAGCAGCAGGGGAAAAAGAGAACAAGAGATTTAATTCAAAATTTGAGCTGTTTGCCCAAATCTCTGCAGTTGCAAGAGCCTGAGGAGGGAGCATAAGAGCAAGACGGTTCTGCCTTGTCCGACCGAGACTTGACAGCCACTTGGCTCAAATTTCACAGAGCCAAACAAACAAAATAGGGCTAAGCCTCTAAGCAGAAGTTTGTCATTTAATATATGCAGTCCCATTTGTTTTCCACCAAACCGAGAAGGTGGATTTTGTATAAAAGGGCATATTATTGACTATCATTGGCAGCTTCTCGCAAACTCCAGGAGCCTAACCAAGATGCATGGTTGTCTACATCAAAATACAGCTGGAGAGAGGTTCTAGGATTTTTTTTTCCTGAGGTATCAAAAATAATCGTGCTCACAAATGCAAAAAAACCCCAACCCAACCCAATCAATATTTCAGAAACAGTCCCCAGCTAGAAAAAAAAAATAGAGAAGATTAGAAAAATCAAGCCAGTGACAGCAATTCTTCTCAATAATTTTGACATGCTGCATGTCTTCCCCCTCCTCCCCTCCCTTCTTCAAAAGGACCAACACAAACAGAATTCAAAAACAGCCATTTCAAACTGAGAACTGGAATTCTGGACGTCAATGATGTCAAACCTCTTACAAGAAAGTCTTGCCTTGTGACAAGAGAAAACTGATTTTTGCCTACAAGGGGCTCGTGTCTCCCAGTCCCCTCCTCGCCAGCTCTCACAAGCAAGAAACTCAGCAACTGAACTCTCCACTCGGGCACTCTCTGTGAGCTGCCTGCTTTTTTCACTATATTTTATTGAAAAAGGAAATTTATATAAATAGCCCTCCCTCAGAAATTCTGTTCATAATCTAGGTGCATAACCATTGCTTTAGGAGGGTAGAACTGCTGACTCCCTTATTTCTGAAAAACGTATTAGAAAGCCTTCTCTTTGTAAGAAAAAAAAAAATGAGGAAAACAAAATCAATAGAGTATGAAAGAGCACGAAAAAAGCATTTTAAACTTTCTTCTTCTTTGGTCTAATGTTGCTTTCCTGTAAAGCTTCTGCAGAGACACACATTTAAATGTAAATGTCCTGAACGTAAATGGGTGAAAGGGCTGAAAAGATGAATAGGAGTCGTGAGCCACTTGCTCCTTGGGTAAGTAATGCAATAAACTACGTTAGCAGGGGATGGCACATGGGACTTCCCCCTTTAGTGTTCATTTCTAGGTGTGGATGCCGTTCTGCTCCAAGCCCCTTAGAAGACCATGGCCAGGGGCTGATGCTGCCCACATCCCTCAGCTCCTCATGGCTATGAAGCTGCATGCTAGGGAGATGACACTTTGAAGCTTCTGGACAAAGCAGCCCAGCTCTTTGCTCACGGCATCCATCAGGATGGAAAAAATTAAGATCCAGGGAGCCAATCCCCACAAAAGGCAAGAAATCAGAAGGTTAAACCAGAAAGACCCCTCTGTGCCATAACAACTTACGTTTTTGACCTTCAACAAATGCAGGTCAGCACCTGATGTCTGACCACCAGCCACTGCAGAAGCCACAGGCTCCATCCAGCAGCACCCACACAAAGCTGGGTGCCCTGAGCATCACCCAGCACTGCTCCTCCAGCCTCTCTGCTGCCATTGGCAGCGAGTCGAGGGAATTAACCTATCCCAACTGCTCTAAAGGTATAATACCAGATCTAATTTCATAGATACTGTATATAGGCCACAAGCCTATAATCATCATAATACAGATGTTGGATACAGATGTTCCAGGCACATCCTGTTAGCGTATTTATCCAGTCTAGTGCTAAAGCCGAGCTAATACCAATCTCCTTAGAGGATTAATAGACACTAACATTGCATTATCAAACCATTAAACACACTTGGAAACACGAGCCATCCTGTCCATCTTTAATGCTTCTTATACTAAGAGACCTCCTCCCAGCAAGGTCAGTGATGTTGATCTCCCTGGCCAACACATGTGGCAGCAACGTGGCCTGGAGCTGCTCCTCAGTAGGACCCCGTGCACCTCTTGTCACCCACCACTTGCTGGCATCTCCTGGAGCCAGAGGAGGTTCTGGGGGTTCCCAACCCCAGGAGGGGGTGGCTTGCTTCAGTATGTTAGAGCACGAACCAGTCCTGGGGATAAAAAGGGAATTGTTTCTTGCGAAAAGCCAACGTAAGGGTGGTGGCAGCTGTGAGATTGGCACAATTCCCACCCTACGTGGCAGCCATGGGCTCAGACTCCCTTGGAAGCAGGCTGGCCGAGGAGGAAAAGCTTTAGGCATCATTCCCCTTACATCTCCAGATGAAAGCAGAGAAAATCTGTTCCTGCAGAAGGAAGGTGAATGTTTTCCTTTGGAAACAGAAGCCCTGATGAAAGGCAGAGGACAGAAGATGGGAAGAAATTATTGTTAAGGCCATTCCTCACGTTCCTTACTGCTACAGTAAGCTAAAGTAAGGCATCTCAAAGGATTTGTTCATAAAGCTCCTCTCATGAGCAACCCTGAGAATTACTTTTCTCTCCAGAAGAGGCATTAGACCAACCACTCTGCCACCCATGAGCCCCCACGTCTCCCCCCGCAAGCCACAGACAAGCAAAGCTTGCAATGTAAGAACTGAAATGCACTGACAAAATATCCCACACATTGTCTGCTGGGAGAAAACATTGGGGTTCAGTACATTACCCCACCAGAACCAGGAACACAACTTAAACCTTGGAATTCTGGAGTCTAGGCAAGCACTACTTCAGCAAAGGGAATACAATCCCACCAGCCAGCAGCAGAAACAGGCTGGTGTTATTATCCAGGCTACACAGCAACGAGCAACCCAACTTGGTTAGCACATAGCATCTTAAATAAAATAACCTGGAAGCACTCCGTGGCTACCAATTGTCCAGTTGACCACCTTCACCCGTTTCATTGTCACACACTTTTTTCCCCCTTCTATCATTCATTCAGGTCTTTCAGTGCCTATCTTGCTAGATTTATTGACTGAATATCACCGAGGTTTTCTCTTCTTTACCTGGCTCTGAGGAAAAGGGGAAGGAAAAAAAAAACCCCTTGGAATTATTTGTATTCTTCCATATAATACCTCTTTCAGAGACACATCAGAAAAGTCCTTTACAAGCAAGGAAATAGCCAATATTTTAGAATCTGCAGCGAGGCGCTTCAGCTAGGCTCACTTTATTGTAAAATTAGATGTCATTGTGAGAAGTACTGATATAAATATAAGTGCAAAAGGGCCCTTCTGCTAATGCAGAACCCAATGTAACGTGCTATTTCTCCCAGTCGTCAAAAACTTACCTTGAGAGCTTAGCCCATATAATGCACAGCATATTTACATCGAGCATTAAATAACTATTATGCAGAGAGTACCGCACTCTAATACCCGAGCATATTTATGAAAAGCTAAATTATATCACCGAGTTTATTTTAGCCCAAGAAAGCCCCACGGGGGAAAGATATTGTGCATCTTAAAAGGTAAATGTAAACTCTTCAATAGAAAGGAGCCTTTCCTGGAAGCCGCGCATCCTACCTGGGTAAATCTTGGAGCAATTACACAGCAAAGTTTTCTTTGATGAGGCAGAGATGTGATGACATGTAATTACTTTTTCAACGCCGCACTGTGTGTTTATCAAAATGTTAATGCAAGCATAATAACAGGCTGTATGTTTGTGCCGAGAATGTCAGAGCCTCCAGATGTCAGTCACATCGGAAAATAAAATTGCAAATAGGCAGGAAGGCTTGATGGCACAACTGACAGCCCGATACTCCGGCGGCTGACAAGCACGCAGCTTCCCTCTCCCCTGGTGCTTTGTCACTGTAATGTACCTAATCCAACGGATATTTCTTTTATTAACCCAAATGGAATAGGCCGGCACTAAAATGAAATAAACCATGCATATCCATGTACAGAGGGAGGCCGTTAATAAGCACTTCTGGAGGCAAAGTTTGATGGGCTTCTAATTTCCCCTCGGCCCTCTCATTGTGTGTAGAGCAGGAGAGATGCTACCAAGCTTCTGCTGCCACAAAAACAACCTGGAGCACCTGCTTTGCTGTGTGAGGACCAGAGCCTGGCCAAGAGCACACCAAAAGGCAACCCCAGCTCCAGCATCCACGAGGCACCAACTGCGAGCTGCAATGCATCCAGGGTTTTTTTAATTTGTCAAAGTACCAAAAATACTTTATTTTTTTCCCATATGAATTAAAAAAATCTGACACAACCAGAACAGTTTTACTAGTTACAAGGGGTAACACCCAGATTTCCAGCTCAGGCACCCTACACCACGCCAGGTGTCAAAGCACGTGCTAGAAGGACCTACGGGGAGAGCCAGGCATCCACTTGGAGCCCAACCAACCAGAGAATCAGTGGGGTAAGCAAAAGCACGCTAATAAAATGAGCGGAGACATGGATAAAACTGGAAGAACACTACCTGGCCTCCACAAAGCCCATTGCTGGGGAGAATGGTAATCTTGGAGAGCATAACAGCAGCGTTTGGGTCCCAACATCTTGAAGGCACTAAGCATGTTAGAAATACAGCTGACAGTTGCTTGGCAACTGCAGTTACAAAAAGATTTTCAAAGTAAGCAGGAGGCTGAGGCCAGCGTATGGGAAGTTTAGCATCACAAGCAGCCAATAATCCCAGGTTTACTTCTGATAAGAGGAGCGAGAGAGGAATTGCTAACAACCCCCATCTCCTAAATCCTGGAGATGCTTTGTGTGGATCCGCGCGAGGCCGTTTGATCAGAAGCAAAAGGAGAGAGTCGATGGGATGAGGCAGTGATGGGCAAGCTGTCTTTGTCTTCCCAAGAGGTCAAAACCATCTTGTGTAGGCTCCAAAGAAGAGGTCATTTTCTCTGCAAACACACAGCCGTGGAAGAAAAAAATCTGCACTGCCAACCTGCTCACCCTACTCTCTTTCAAGAGTTTTGGGTTTCAAGGCTCTGCCTATCACAACAGCATTGACTAAAAGCATCGTTTCAAGAGCAGGAGGCTCCCCAAGAGCCTTTCAGGAGGGATGGAACAGTTGGTTGTCAACAGCAAAGTACACGGCGACCAGCTCTGTAACAAACCTAAACAATATAACTTGAAACCCATCACCACAGCCAATGAGTCTTATGACATTGAGCAAATATGATACTTAAAAAAAAGGAAGAAATAGCAAAACTGTTATATTTTCCCATGCAATTGGCTTAGAATCATTAAGGTTGGAAGAAACCTTCAAGCTCACCCAGTCCAACCCCCACCTCCATCCCCACTCACCCACAGCACCCAGTACCACATCCAGACGCCTCTTGAACACCTCCAGGGACGGGGACTCCACCACCTCCCTGGGCAACCCATTCCCACACCCAACCACCCTCACAAGGAAGGAATTTTCCCTGATGCCCAATCTGAATTGGACATTCATTCTCAGCAGAGGGGAAAAAAGTGAATAACCACTTGTTAAGGGGGACATGGCCAACCACACCATGGGCTGGTGTCACGTTGGACACAGCACTGGAACGTTGGTTTCATTTTCCTTTCAGCATGGTGACAAAATTGCTTAGCAGAAAATTATTGCCTTCAGAGGGCTGATGGTGATGGCTGATTGAGCTGATGATGTGGAAATCACACCTTAGATCAGTATTTAAAAAAAAAAAGCAGAATGGAATAAGAAATAAAAAGCAGCAGCTTTTTCTCCCCTCGCTTGTTTCTCCTTCCCATGCCACGAATGATTGGCGATAGACCTTCAGAAGACCACTGCACTGATATCTGAAACATTTAACCTTTATATTTGTCACTTTGGCAGGTGAAAAATTAATTCTATTTTTTTTTATTTACGTTTTTCACTCTCCTCTCCTCCAAGAGGCTTTGGGAGCTGGCAGCAACCTGAGTGTCGTTTGGACACTGACATAAAACTTGCAGCGCCGAAAGAATTCACTGGGGTCTCACGAAGTACATTGGCATCATCCTCCTCCTCCTTCACCACCTCGGAAGCATCCGATTGAATGTTTGGAATACTGCTTAATTGGCTCCTTGCAGGCTGAGCCTGCAACATGACAGCCTCAATACCCTGACTACAAAAGAAAAGATAGAGATTTGTCAAATGAGGTCTTGCAGCCGCCCCTAGGAAGCTGCAGACACTAAAAGGGATCTAAGATCTGTCTGACAAGGCTCTTCATCTCTCTCACGCACGAGATCTTACAGCAAAAGCCCTACCATGCAAAATGTACTTATATTTTGGTGCTGCTCTCAAAAGCAGGTGTTAGATAATTCAGTAATTAGTATGCACATCTAACTTCATTGCAGCCTCTGTTGATCACTCTATTAGACTTAGCTGGGTCCTCTGAAGTTTGCAGTAGTTAATTAGAACATTATTGAGCAGGCAGGCTCTGCAGGAGCTTCACAAGCAGCTGACAGCTTGGTCCCAACGTAGTCCTTGACCCGCACGCATCTGGCTTGAGATGGCAGGGACCAACTCTACCCCTGGAGCTGTGCATCACATTCAGAGTGGCAAGACACAAGCTAACCTAAAAACTCTGATTTGCTGCCATCAAAATTTGGGAAAAACACTGGGGTAAAATAAAACACTATTCAAAACCCACCACTGAGACAGGGAATAAAAACCCCCCAACCCTGTGGCTTTCTGTAGAAAACCTATTGCCTGGTCCCAACAACACAGAGGGAGAGTTTAACAGCAGGACACATAGAATAGAATCATTCTGGTTGGAAGGGACCTCCAGGGTCACCAAGTCCAACCTTTATCCCATCATATCCCTAACCATTAGACCATCAGACCATGGCCTCAAGTGCCTCATCAACCCGTTTGTTGAACACCCCCAGGGACGGTGACTCCACCACCTCCCTGGGCAGCCCATTCCAGTGCCCAACCACCCTCCCAGTAAAGAACTTCTTCCTAATCTCCAACCTAAACTTCCCCTGACGGAACTTGAGGCCATTTCCTCTCATCCTGTCATTAGCAAAAACACGATGCAAAACAAGTTCAAAACATGGATAACACACACCTGAGCTGCTCCCTGAGCCTCTGGATACCTTAACACCTTAATTGTATCCAGCGTTGTGAAAACAGCTACCAGTAAATAATTGAAGGTGTCATGTCATCTCTAGCATCTAAATCCTGGTTCTCAGAAACTCGGGATAATCACTAAAGTACAGCTTAGCATTCATCCTATAAATATTAGAGAAGGTGTGTGTTTACAGCGTTTTAAATTCTGAAGGCAAGCCTCTGTGCTGAACTTCAGGGAAATCCATGTGAAGAACACATGAAGCGTGGAGAGGGGGCACTATGCAATATGATCAAAACCAAGGGGTTTTTTTGTTGTTTTGTTGTTGTTTTGATTTTTTTCCCCAAACATTTCTCTTTGCTCTAACACCAGCTGATGATTTTTACAAGAGCTTTGTCCCTTTGGGGACTCAGCAGAAAGCACTGTCCAGGTACAAGGTAAATAAACAGCCTAAAAGGCAGCGCCTGCGGGGATCTCTAGGAGACACCAGAAATTTCATTACAGAGGATTATCATCTTTGATACCGAGGTACAACAGACCATGAGGATGCACAAACACTTCAGGAGACCCAGAAGTGTCGAAAGCAGCAAAAGCTCAGAGCTTTGAGGCAGCAAAACTCCTGCAAATCTCAAGAAAAGGGTCAACGTGACCAAATTTCCAGGGTGGCTCTGCCTTTTGCACCATCACGTGGAGGATGTCTTCTATGGAGAAGACATGATCAAAGGCCCACATGGTGCATCAGGAGCTCCAGCACCTGCTATCACGAGCAAATACGTTTCCAGGTGGCTTCATCACTGACCTCCCTATCGAGGTGAGCTCCACAGCAGCCTCGAAGCAAAGCCCAGGGAAAGGCATAAACAAAAAAAGCCATGTTTTGAAAAATTAAGGAAGCAATTTAGAAGTGGATAATTAGATCTCCTTTTCATGCTGCACTGGGAAAATTAAATTACTTTTTTATGAAGGTGTGTGTATCAGCTCAGAGTATTGCGGGGAAAGATTATTTTTCCAATATTCTTTTTCCCTGCCTTCCTTCCCCCCCCACCCCGATTCCCCAGCTCTCTGCTCCTCACACATCTAAGGAAGTGGCACTTGTAGCCTTCAGCTGTGGCAGGCGTTCATCTCCAATAATTGCATCTGCTGCATAAATTGCCAGCGACGTGGAGAATAAAATTAGCTTAAAATGAACCCAAACGGCAAATCTCAACCAAGTATCTGATGGAAGAACTCATTAATCCTCATTTCAGAACAAGGCAAAGCATCGGGGCAGCCAAGCTGGCCCTGCGCCCAACAGGAGGGTAGGTCCTCTTTGGTGATGGTGGTGGCAGAGGTGAGCACTCTCCACCTTCATGGTGGCCCAGATGTTAACAGACATCCAGGTATAAATGAGACCGCAGCCTGTCAATGCACTGATTTAATCCTGCTTGGAAAAATCCTCCCCCTTCCACCACCACCATGAAGAAAGAGCAGGTGAGCAGCTCCACCTTGCATTGCCCAACTCTCGTCAGGAGAAAGGAGGCAAGAAACCCACCCAAATCTCCATGGCAGAGCTGCCCATGCACTGCTGGAGTCATCCTGAAACAGAAGACTCACTGGCATCATCCCCAGGCTCCTTAGAATCACAGAATCATTATGGTTGGAAGGGACCTCCAGGGTCATCAAGTCCAACCTTTATCCCATCATATTCCTAACCATTAGGCCATGGCTTCAAGTGCCTCATCAACCAGTTTTTTGAACACCCCCAGGGACGGCGACTCCACCACCTCCCTGGGCAGCCCCTTCCAGTGCCCAACCACCCTCCCAGTAAAGAACTTCTTCCTAATATCCAACCTAAACTTCCCTCACTGCAACCTTCTGCATCCAAAAGCTCCTCAGAGGGAATGCTACAATCTGATAGTGATGGACACTCAGATGCACCCTGCTCCCAGCTCCCCTTGCAGCATTTTGGGCTACCGCCTGCCTTGGACCTGGTTAGGAAGCCCCACATTGGTCCCCCCCATGTCCGTCCTCCACGTCGGATTCCTGTGCTGCTTTTGCTGACTTTATTTAACGAGATTTATTGTTTGTGCTGCATAATTTTCAAAGGCATGTCACCCACTTCAAGATCGCCTTCAGATCTCCAGCTTGGGAAAGGGGGGAGGGTCCTTTGAAGCCACGTTCATTAATTCAGTAGCTGGTTTCTGCATTTAACAGCACACGTGTTTGAAGCACACAGAAGCCACCATGGAGACATCTAAGAGGCGTCCCATGATACTGCACATTAGAAAGAGTGATTATAAAACTGCCAGGCCTGCCGTCCTTCCCTGCTTTGTAACTTCCCTCCAGATATAAAAAAAAATAAGTCTAGAATATCAAAATACCACTGTCTGGCTCTGATGATAGACTTCCTCAGACTAGAGACCATGCAGAACAAAGATTTTGTTTTAACAATCAGCAGTTCACTTTTTCCTAACCCAATTATTGAAAAAAAACCAACAAACCACCTAACAAAAAAAAA
>VZRW01000174.1:244573-300488 GCA_013398125.1 Aegotheles bennettii
CCCCACAAACCAATAAACCCAAAAAACCCCAACCAAGGCAGCTGGGACACAAACGTGGACACTTTTACTGTTGGGTCTGCTCACTTAACTCCAAGCTTGCCTCACTTGACACATCCTGTTCACCAGCAAGGCGGGTTGAAGAGAAAAACATTCTCTCTATTAAGACAGTAATTGATTATCCGTATGCATGAAAATACAGCCCTCGCTTATTCTTAGCTCATTCACAGAGACTTCATCCCAAGATCTTCAGCCCCAAAAGTTTTAGCTCTGGGGAGAGGACACACAAGATAAAAACCTCAGTGTTGCCCTTTATTTAATGTCAGCAGCACAGGGGAAAGCTCTGACCATGGCGTAAACCTTGTGCAAGGCACTCGGACCAGCTTTATGGCCAATCCACCATGGAAACCTTCCTTACATTCAGGCAGACAAGAAGAGATGCATTAACAAGCTACTAATGAAGGGAAGTAAATTACTGATACTCATTACCGCAGATTTCTCTCCCTGTTTAAAAATGGGGGCTGGCCTCAGCATTGAGGGTACCTGGTATCCATCATGCCCTTATTTTTCTATAACTCAGCAACATGTAGCAATTAGCAGAGGTAACTCTAATTAGATTTTACATTGTAATGCAAGTCCCTCTAAACTTCAAGTCATAACACACCTAACTCCTAATCACTGCAAGGTCATTTTGGTATTCTGCCTAATAGCTTTGATGCTAATGAATGCATTTGCTATGCATGGGAACATCACATGTTTTCCCTGGGTAATTTTTACCATTTACCAGTGGACACTCGCTTTAAATTGCTGCCGAGCACAACGTGGTCTAGAAGAAGCCACCTAAACACCCAGATTAATTGCAGAGCTTCGTAGCTCCCAAGAAAGCAAGACCCCATGACAAACCTGCTCCAGGGGCAGCCGGCACGCTTGTTGGAAGGGATTAATGTGAGATTAGAATGGCATGAGACTCCAGGAGGCAGAAAACTTGAATTTTGTGTTTCATAATGGAAAAAGCTGGAAGACAACAGGCTTACAGTCAGCTTAGTGCTGTTCCCGTGTCTTTTCCATCATATATGGCATAATCTCCTTAGAAGACAGCACAGCACCACGCTGCGTTTGGAACCGATGTTTTGTTTCCCCTCAGTTTCCCCACCTGCTGCCACCACCTGAGCTGAATAAATCAGAAAAGGTGGCATTTAGCAAAAGTAAATTCACTTAAAGATTCAAAAACAACCTTCGTGGGCTTTATAATTAGCTTTTAAATTAATTTCCTATTCTCCCCTAATTACTATGCCTGCAAAGACAAATTCCACCAGCTATAATTGTTTTACTAAAAGCAACTGGATTATTCCAAGACTGATACCATCCATATTAAAGGCTGTGGGACTGCTGGAAGCTCCAGGCTTGGACTTGCTGATTAGAGAAAACCAGAGAGGTCCTTGCATGGCTGGGTTCTGATGGGACCCCATTATATCTCCTGCTTTGGAGCACTGAGCATCACCGCTGGCAATTCAGCTGGGAAAAGACACTGCCCAGGTTGCAAGCTGTGGAACACCATTCCACCCAGGCCAGACCTCACTTCCAAGGACTTTCCTCAAGCAAAACAAAAAAATCTGCATCCAGTCTTTGACACACCACGGAACCACCATGGGAAAACCCATGCACCACGGGTGCACCAAACCAGGAGGGTGGGGGAGTATAAGGAGGGGTTTGAATTGCTGGGTATGGCAGGTAATAAGAATCAGAGTGAACAAATACATCTCATGAACTATTTACTGAACTTAGGTTACTCACTAAAAAAACCAAGGAGAAGCCATGCTGTGACTCATTGCCCAGGCCCCAAGAATCGATGCCTGCAGTAACTAAAAGACTTGAACATTAGCTGAAAATAGCCACTGCTGTTCAAGGCTCTGCAGCATTTAGTCTGTAAAGCTCAGAGCTTTGCTTTCTGCTCGTGTGGCCGGATGGATCACTCCTGGCTGCTGGCCACGTGGGTCAAAGAGTCCATGCTCTGCAGGAGCTGGAAGCACCTCCTTGCATAAGTCAATGGGCTTGAACCGACGATGAGAAATTTGCCACCAAGAGGAACAAAAAGCAAAAGGAAGAAATTCTTCTACCCCGACGACCAGCTCCTGGGGGCAGAGATTGGGCTTTGTGATTTTGAAAGCGATTTAGGCAGATTTCCCTCCCCATCTTGCTAGAACATCAAGGGCAGGTAGACAGCTAAATCCCTCAGACCGCCTCGTGAATCTCAACCTACATCTTTCAACGTGACTTAAGCCAAGACTCTGCGCCTTGCACACGCCAAAATAATCACGCCAGCAGGGTTTTGAAATTCAAAAGAATGCTTTTTGCAAGCTGCAGACCTAAGGAAGTTCAGAGGCAGCTCTGCCTCCTGCCACTTGGGTTTGACGCATCGGGGAGAGGGTGCTGCAGTGGATTTGTTGGCTGAGCGAACAGCCTATTCTCATGTTCAGATAATGCAGAAATAAAGTGCATTTGTAACAGACAACAAAAGGATTATCCCCCATTCATTTCAAAGCACCCTTCATTCCACTCAGGGATTACATTTTCCTTTACTTATCTTGCAAATGGTTTTTCATAAGAGCGTGTGGCTTATGGCAAATACCAAAATGTGGTCGGGACAATGAAAGCGTGTACAGCAGGAGAGAGATCCCATTCAGCAGCACACCCTCACTGCTGTAATCTACTGTCTCAGAAGGACCACTCTTCTGAAGAGCAGAGGTGCTGAGTGGACCAGCTTGGAAACCCAGGGTACACTTCAGACTTGGGAGAAGTTTGTTCCAAGTGCTTTTGCATCTTGTCATTGGAGAACAGCAGAGCTTTGCACTTCTGTCAGGTCCAGCTGCCTGGGATGTCAAAGCATTTCTGCAGACACGAATCCCATCCAGCAGCAAACAAAATTAAAAGCCCCCTTTGGCTTAAAAGCAATAGCTTCTTCTTCGCTTTGCCACATCTCAAACTGGTGCACCGTGACAAAATTCAAGTGCTCACCACGCATGAGAGAAGCCAGGGTGGAAAAGCTCAAGAGCCTGGTGCAACCACCACACACCCCCTTTCTCCAGGGAAAATAAGCAGGCTAAGACTATTAGGCATGATTCAGCCTCAAGGAGGACCCAACACTTAAACCATCAACACCAGCCTAGAGACCACCGGCTCCCCTAGGATCGGCAATTCCCACCTCATTGATCCAAAATCTTATGATTTTATAGGCTTGCATGAAACTAGTTTGCTTGATCTCAGCCCAGATGTGAGCACTGAGGAGTTAGGAACACCAGAGCTGGGCTCTGCAAGCCCCAGGAACAGGCCAAGGAGGTGCAAGTTGCTCAGCTCAGCCCCTGGTTATGAGCATCCTGTCTCTTGCTACCTCTCATTAATGGAAAATTCAGAATTTCTCACCAAAAGAAAACAACCCGGGAATGTAGGGAGCAGGTGGTTTCACACTGTCCATAAATCAATCAGTCTAAGAGAGTTATGATCGATTTGGAGCTGGGGAGGGGACACCTTTCATGGGTCTGAAGAGGCTAAAAACCAGAGTCTCTGCTTACTCCATCTTAGCTTTCCAAGTAAAAACAGAGACAAACACAACACCTGCCATTACGTTGCCACTCAGCCAAAAAATCAAACCCCACTGTTTCTGTCAGTTCCCCCACTGTAACAGAAAGCATTCAGTTATCTCTCCTGTCCTGCTGTTCCTGATAGGGTAAATTACAGCATCATCGAGGAGCTGTAGGAGCAACCCTGCTCTTCACTGCTGCTCCCCGATGATTTATTCCCTGTGGTTACATTCAGTCCCCCCAAAAATGCTGGTTTGTATTCCCCTGTCCTACAAGAGATAACAGCGGCGTGGGGTGTAAATAACACTGCTTTCTGCTGGAAGAATTTGATTTTCCCAGTGACGCACGAGCTGCTCCTTTCAATAACCAAGGACAACTGGAGGCAGCGCAGAGCAGCGCACGGTACGTGGGAATATGGGAAAAGTGGGAAAATGTCCCACCGCAGCACACAGCTGGTGAGCTGCCACCCTGTGCTGCCACCCCAAGCTTGGCACCACACTGGTGCCCAGCAGGATTGGTCCCAGCAAGCCCTGACTCCAGTGCAGTCCTCACAAACCATAATCAGAGCTGGAGCTGATACGCCATTGGCCCCACTTGCCTTAGCATTGATTAGACATTTTATGCTTTTTTTATATATATATATAACTATTTGGTCTTGTGTAAGCACTATGGGTTGTTGAGGGTTTTTTTTTTTTCCCCTTCCTCCTTCTAATGGATTGAAATTTTTAAAGGAAAAAGAAATCCAGACAATATGACCACATTCTGCAAATCAATGCATCGGGTGGATAATAACACTTGAGATTTATGTAACACTTAATGTTTGCTAAGTGCTTTGGAAAAAATAAATTAACCTTCAGGACTGCATTGAAATAGGTAAGCATCATGAATATAGCTTTACCGTAGGGATAAACTGAGTCAAAGGGATTCAAATAGGAGAAGAAAAAGTACCTGACGCTGCTTTAACCACTGCATTGGATTGTCAGGAGGACTCTGCATCAATCTATCCAAGCTGCACACATTAAAGGTTATGCTACAGATGCCCAGTGACACTTGCTTGAGTCAGGAGACCAAGGTTTAAAGTCATGCTTAGGACCAGAATCATGAGAAAACACCCAAAGCATGAGAAACCTTGAATGACTCAACACACCCTTGAGTTATGGCCAAAGTTATGGCCTTGTTTAAAACCACCCTAGGACAAGCAAAACGCCAAAGCCAGCTTGGTTGACTTAACCCAAGTGTTGGAGAAAGAAGGAACAACAAATACCAACACAAAAGGTGCTCAAACCAGGGAGGCAGGTTCTGGGCTTCACCAAGCACTGCTTTAGGAGAAACATCATTTTGCACCTTTGGCAAAAGCTGGAAACTCCCTACAGATCTTGAAGGAGCAGCTGGAGCATCCATATGTATCCAGACAGATGTTCCACACGGCTACATGGCAACACCTGGACTGTCTAGAAGGAGGCTGAGCCCTGGGCACAGGATCCTGCTGCCTTCACGTTCTGTCACTGGGACCTAGAGGTGATGTGCATACACCAGGCAACAATCCTTTGGAAAACCATCAGGAAAGCCATTGTATCCTGCATTCCTGCAAGCAGAGCCCGTTGTCCCAGGAGATACCAGGAAAGCACTCCCATAGGCAAACAGCAGATCAATGCACTTTCCAGGAGACAGATTATTTGTGCAGATGTTGGTGCTCTTCGGAGCAGTTTCCATTTGAAGGTGAACAGAAGCACGGCACACTTCAGCAAAAGCTCATTTAATTCTCATCATTACCAGGTCTCTAATGTATAATTGATCCTTTGCTGGTATGATAACTCAGGCACCCGCAGCTCTAGCTCCAAGGGATGGAGAGTCCTGCCTGCACCCAGAGGGCCTCCAGCCAGCAGAAACCAATCCAAGTGAAATGGGAAAGTCACAACCCAAGACGTGGGACATCTGGAGTTACTACACTTCCCACAGCCCTGGGGCAAAGCCTCTGCTCTTCTCTGCTCCAGTGCCCCACGGATTTGGCAGATACACATACTAATGTGAACGAAGGCTCACATCCCCACGCTCCAGGGAGCCACATTTTCCTCTGAATTGGGAAAAAAGCTTTCCTGGGTTTTGCTCCTCAGCCTCACATAGAAACCTGCTGCTGAAAGCTGAGCTTGGGGTCTGTTTCTGGCCTGATCCAAGAAGTTCTGCCTGCATTAATCCGAGGCAAGACCTAACCTCAGGTGGAATTAAACCCAAGGCAAGGCTTTTTGCTTGATTTCGAAGCACAAGCACAACACAGGCTTTGGACACACCAGAACAATTCAAGGTTGGCTGAGTGTTAATAACAGGAGGTTCAGAGGCTCTCTGCTCGGCTGCTATTGATGGAAATCAAATCCTCGAGAAGTCAACAGCTGTTCCCAACCTGCACATAAAACACATCCACAAACAAGGACTCACCTCCAGTCTGATTTCCAGCCTAGCTAACAAGAACTCCACAGGGGAGGATTTGCCTGTCACAAGGAAGTCCTTCAGAGGGAGGGTCCCATCCTGCAACTGGTGGCTGACACTGAGAAAACCCAGAGTTTGCTCTCCATTCTTCTGGCTTAGTCCGTGCACAGACACAGCAAAGCTACTACACAGAAATGTCTCTAGTTTTCTCACCAAAGGCAAGCCCACAAATTGCTAACCCTGAAGCAAAGCAGCTTGAGGGAAGGAGAGGTTGGAGAATAAACCAACCCTGGCATTGTTTGTGGAGCAACAGGAGACACGACACCAAAATGCAGTTGGCTCCCACCTCTCCCTAACCTCACCTTCCTCCAAAGGGTTAAAGGAGTAAGCAATTAAACAATGATTTTGCTGTAAGTGCTGGACTTCAGAGGCCTGCTTTTTCCTTTTTTCTTTTTTTGTACGAGGAGGAAAAGGCAAAAAAAAAAGATTTAAGATAATGGCCTTTTTCTCTTCAGAATAAATTAAGCTCAAAGATAGAGAATCCCATTACTAATGCCTTTTAGCAAAGCCCAGGCATTCTTTTAAAGTCAAACTTTAAAGTATAATGTGCAGTGATCTCGTTGAAATCTTTCCTGTAATGATATTTAAGTGATGGCCAAGTATATCAGTGGGTTCAGGAGAAGTATTGATTGTGTATCTTCAAGGGGATGAGCCACTGCAGAGAGCTGTGGCAAAGGGAACCCATGCTGCTGATATAAAAGATGCCTTTAAAACCACACACACACACACACAGTTGCTAGGAACTAATTATTCCAGGAGTCATGAGAGAAGAAAAGAAAAAGGTAGAGAAGAGAAATCAAGGCAGGGATCTGCCTGGAGGAGGGGAATGTGGGACACATGGAGCTGATGTGAGATAGGAAAAGTTGCTCCCATCCTTGCTGTGCACCCTTCCTGAATTTAATATTCTTTTCAAATTCTTCTTCTCTTTTTTGTTTGAGCAGGAGGAAAGCTGACAAAAGCACCATCTTCACATCTTGGGGGGAAATAGGTGGTGTTGAGATTGAGACTGCTCATACATCTACTCATAAAAAACTCACTCCTTATGAAACCCAGTGCCCGAGAGGTCCCGAACTCTGGTCAAACTGGCAGGGGTATCTCACCTCACGTGGGCTCAGCTAAATTTGGGGGGCACAGGTGCCCCCTTCAGCTGCAGATATTGGCACTTCTACAGAGCATAGCTGAGAATTAAGCTGCAAAAATCAGAGCATCACCCTTCCCCATCCAAGCCCAGAAGAGCAAGTGCCACGTTTTGCCACAGAGGCAGCCAAAGGCTGGACCCAGAGCCCGGTCTCCCCACCACGGAGTGCCAGGAGGAGATGTCCAGTGCACAGCATCGACCTCTGAGGACACAGGGAATTTATAGCAATGCCTCCAGCGACAGGGGCAGCCTCTCCATCTGCTGCAGCCTCCACAGCTGAACCAATTCCCCAAGGGCACAGAGCAAGAAGAGTCCCCTGTGACTTTAAAGGAGCAGGTTCACAGCAGAGAGGGAGAAAAATGCCTTCTGTTTGCTCTGCAGTTGCAATCCCCCTTTCTCCACCCACCTAGACCCCAAGCCCCTTGCCTGAAGGATTCAGGGGGTCTGCTTCTGTCCCCCACACAAGCTCAGCTTTGCAGATCATCAAACAGGAATCACAGAATCACTTGAGTTGGAAGGAACCCTTAAAGGTCACCTAGTCCAATCCCCCTGCCATGGGCAGGGACATCCCCCACTAGACCAGGTTGCTTAGGGCCCCATCCAACCTGGCCTTGAACATCTCCAGGGACAGGGATCCACCACCTCTCTGGGCAACCTGGGTTAGTTTTTTACCACCCTCATGGTGAAATACTTCTTCCTTACATCTAACTTAAGGAAGCAGGTATTTAAGAAGAGCTGGAAAGCACAAGGGCAACAGCCCACATGGACATGCAGGCATAGTTGTATGTGCTGGAGAGCTTCCCAGCACACGTTGCTTCTTCTGGATTCAACCCTGACCTGAACACACATCCTCATCCACATCCCTCAGCCTCTCTAAACCACAGGCTTGGAAGTTTGGGCTAAAAGCTATCTAGAGTCCACCCCAGATTTGTAAACAAACCCACAGCACTGGGTTAGCCCTGTGTCATGTACAAGTGTCACCACTGGAACTGTAAACCTTTGTCCCCTTTGTGCTTCTTCTGCAAAGAAGTTGCTGTTCTTATTCCAGGCAGCGTGCTAGAAGAGGTTAAAGAAAATGCCTGGGAGGTGTAATCAACTGTGCTTTTGCAATCAAATTTGAGCACTTTAGATGTTACTGCCCTTCCAGTGATGGTGTGATCCCATCTCACCCGTTTCAAAGCTGTTTGCTGCTAAACCACTAGAATAACATCACAAACAATAGTTAGCCCACCCTAAACACAAACCCTCATTTCTTCCCCCACGGAATTTTCTAACCCGAACACAGGCTTGACCCAAAACCAGAGAGAAATTCAAACAGCACTGAACATCTTTAACCCACTATCAGGACAACAAAACGTTTCAGTGCAGTCAGGAATTGGCACCTGCTGGAGCATCTTCCAGTCCCGCAGGGGAAACACCGAGAGCTGGAAACAAAAGACAGCACCTCCAGCTCCCAGAGTCTTCTCCAAGCAGATTAATTACTACCTTGCTGCCTGACAGTCACATACAGAGGCCTCCCCTTAATTTTTCTTTTTTAAAAATGCTTTTGATTCAAGGAATTACCATTTAAAAGGTACTGAAAGCCTAATGGTCATCTACTGGGCATTTAAAGGGGGGGGTGTAAATAAGCAAGTCTTTGGCAATTATCATCCCCTGAGAACTTCAGGCTCTCACATTTTTCTCGTTAACAGTACAGAGATCATAGTTACACATTTATTAAGAGGAGGCCACTTATGTTCAGCTTGGCACAAACACGCTGTCTGCGGTGGTGTTTAATTAGAGATTAAAGGCAAGGAACTGGATAATCAGGGCTGCTAATGAACCAGGAAGCTCAGTAAAGCGAAGAGATGAAGGTTTCAGTGGCTTTGCTTTATCTGTCTGTACTCCTCCTTTGCCTTATCCTACTCCTTCAACCTAAAAGTGCAGGTTTGGGTATGTTGGAGCAGAAAGACACCAAAGCCTTACTTTGCCATACAAATCCAGGTGATGGCAGAAAGCTCCAACAGCATCAACGAATATCCAGTTTGCTCCATGATCCCAAAATAAACCAACAAAAACCATTGGTTATTGCCTTGCTTCCAGGGAGTCCCAACAAAGAGAGAGATGTTTAACTTCTGTAGTGAGTTGCCAGCAGGAGGGTACAATATTTAAGGCATTTTTTATTGGTTGGACATTGCTTATTGAGTGATACTTTCCAAGCCTCATTTAGCACAAAATTGAAATGGTTTAAGTCAACAATCAAGGTAAACGTCTGCATTTTTATGGCCAAAGGCCCCAACTTATTATTTGCTTCTGTGCTGTTGGTTAAATTGAGCTTTCGTATATTTACTGCATCATCCTAAAATCTAATCAGACTGATTGCTTGGCAGGATATTATGCCTGGGAAAATAGGTCTTTTGCTGAGGCAATAAGAGGGTAACAGACTTTTGTTTGCAAAGCCTTCCATAAATAAGAGGTCCCATCTAATAATGTTTGCTTAAAACTTCTTAGCAGAGCTTCTGTTCTCAGCCACTACTGGCTTTTTAGTATCAGTTTTAAATAACTACATGGGGATGTATTTGCTGGTAAGAACAGAAATAATCCCCCTCTAAGCCATCATCTGTTCTACCACTGAATGTATGCGGGGAGATTTGGGATATTGAGAGAATAATGAGACAAGAAGGATGAAGAGGTTGAACTTTATTCTAGGAGGAAAGACAAGAGAAGTTCATCATCCAAAGCCTCACAGAGCTGGCAGGGCTCACTACCTTGTCATCTAAAAAGCACCTGCATGTGTATATATGTGTTTGTGGGACACCCCCAATCTCATTGTCTTATCTTCCAGCCTCCTTCTCCAGAGGTAAAGCCACTATTGGGACCCAAGGTGTTGTGGATGCATGAAGCATGGTCCCAGGGAGCATCTCTCAAGGGAATGGAGCAATTCTGGGCACTACCACTCCCTACTGCAACCAAAGCCTGAATGTAGTGACCACACAGAGGTTGATGAATAACTACTGCCTGCAAGAAGAGGCCAGGTGGGCTTTCTAGACCATCATTTGGTCTCTGAATTCAACAGTGACAGAAGGAATTAGTCCAGCAAGTACCTCTGCAAGGGATACTTGACCCTTGCATGAGACAGGAGGTACTACAGGAAATTGCTGGGATATGCAATCAGTGGCCAGAGAGTCCTATCAAACAAAACCCTGCCAGCAAGCTGACAGGGGGTCTTGGATTTAGAAGCACACACGACCCACTGAAATGGAAACGGAGCATGATGGCCAGCACCCAAAGCTTTGTTATCCAAAAGAATATGCCCCTAGAATGACATCTATGACTTACTCTTTGGCATCAAGACGGAGATGGAGCTAACTTGACTTGCAAAGACTTGTGGCAAGCTCCTGACCCCCACAAAGGTCGAGAAGAGATCCTGCTCAAAGCTTCAGACTGAATCCAGCAACCAACCCGTTCCCTCTGCAAGCAACTGTTAAAGCAGCAAGCCAGAGATGGCAAAACCCTTCAAAGAGGAGGTTGTGGCCAGAAGCCTGGGGTTGAACACACACACCAAGCCAAGACTCATGAGGACGGATGCTGACTGACTTCTGGGGAAGGCAGAGAAAGGGGCACTGAAGCAGTTTCCTGATGCAAACACATAAATGTCAGTAAGCAGCATGGAGATGAAACAGGCTTGACAGATGGAGCCATCCTGTTTTTTGTTTGTCTCCAAAGTTGTCAGTTCAGGTCTCCAGGTCAGAAATCATTTTATCTGTTAAACCATATGCTTTGTAGAACAAAACGCCTGGCAGACTTCAAGGCATATGTATTTTAAGGAGCACAATAACATGCTCAACATCTCCAGACACTTGCTTCCTATTTATTATTGCTATGCTACAGAAGAGGTTTTTCTCATCTTGCCCTAACTGTAGCCTGCGAAACACCGTGAGAAAGAAAACCACCAGTTCACCTCGCTCAAACTTAACCGTTTATGAATATCCTGATCTAAAAACCCAATATATAAAAACCCCAACCCCTTGGCATTCACAATAAAAGCCTTTGTGTGAACAAAGTCATTTGAAAACAGCAAAATAAATCCACGTGCCCACCCCAGGATGCCACCCCACCACACGATCATCAGACATTTTGGCAGCTGAGGGTTGTTTGCCTGCTTGGTTTCACTTGACATGGTGTACCTTGATCTAAACCTCAAGTCAGGAGATGTTGTCCAAACCTCAGCTCTTGGGGGACAAGTCACCAGGTCTTTGTCTGCTGAACACTTTCTCCAGAAACCTCACACAGACGAAATTATTGAACATGCAGCAGTGACTGGGCTGGGACAGGAGAACACCTCACCCTTTCTGCTTTGCTTCATGCCCACCCTGCACACCAAACACCCCTTTGGTTTATTTTAGGCTGCTGCAAGCCTGCAAGGTCCAAGCCAGAAACAGTTTTGTGCCACTGCACGCAGCTGTCCATGCAACAAATTCCCCTCTCCTAAATACAAATAAATAAAAATAAATGATGGACAGTCCATCAAACCGATTAAGCCAGGCACAGAAAAAGCATCCCCAGTAGTCAGGTTCACAGCCATCAACTTCAGCACTCAGAACAAATGCCCAGGAGAAATCTCTAGGTATAACTCACTGCCACGCTCCAGGGCCAGGGGTTCAACACACACAGGGTTTGGGGCAGTATAACAGATGCTGGTGAAGGGTTTTTTTATGAAGTCTCGTTAAATCATCTTTATTTTTCTTCAGCTAATAATGCAAAGTCTTTAATCCCAGCCTAATTAAGCAGAGAGTAGAGAAGGTTGGATTCCTATCTAACGAATGATTAGAGCTCCTCACCCTACCCAGCCCCAAACCTTATTCTCCCTTCTGACAGCAGAAGACCACTCCGAGCAACACCCAAAGTTATTCCAGCTGGATGCTGGGGGCATTTCTCATCCTTTGCTGCAAAGACAGGGATTGTGCTTGGCTGTTGATGTGCCAGCCTGGAGCACACAGGACCTCTCTGAAGCAGCTCAGGGAGCACAGAAGGGCAACTGCTGCCTCGCCTGTGTGTGAGCCACGGGGAAAGAAAGCTGCAGAGCCAGGTTTTCAATAGGGATGATCAATTTTTACCGTTTTTCTGCTGAAAACCAGGCTTGGACTGAAAAGCAGGCTCTTCGCTAAAGAAAGGAATTGGATTTTTTTCCACCAAAAAAAGAATCATCAGAATGAAAACTGTGACAGTTTTGTCAAAGAGGCAGCAAAAGCCTGAACTATTTAGCCAGGGAGTGAGAGATCTTGATAAGCTGCTATCTTTTATCCCCAGGACTCCCAAAAGCTTCACCTCCTCTATCCACTACCTCTTACCTTGAGGCTGGCTAAGATGCTCACCCAATATTGTGCCTATGTACTTGAAATTAAAGGCAAGAAAGGACTCAGAGGATGGGGCACTGAATATCACAGTAAGAGACCAAAAAAGCCCCAAGATGGCTCAGCCTGGCTGTCTTGTGCTGGGACTGCCTGGGGGAGTGGGGGGAACAAAGCATCTCTCAGGAGTGATTGATGAGCAAGCAGATTGGAAAGCAAAGGAGATTTTGGAGGCCAGCACAAAATCTGACCCCAAATCAGAGGCTGCTGTGGAACTAGTCCGCACTCCAAAACCACTGAACACTCTCTGCATCCAACATGAAGATGTGCAGCTCTGAAATCATGCAGACATGCCCTGAGAACATCAACACTCGGGGGCTTGGCTAAAGCCTTTCAGTGCCTCATTGTTGGTAAACACACAAACTTCTGTAGGGAAGAAAAACAAACAGTGTGTTTCCTCCCTCCCTGGCTCATCAGTTGCAAACAGGCAGTGCAGATAAAAATAGCCTGTTCCTAGCAGCCTCCATCCTTACTTTGGACTCTATCACTTCTCACAGCATATCTGTATCCATTTCTAATCCCCACTGTCAGCCCCTGGAGTTTTCCAAGACTCTTCTTCCTTTCCCCTAACGGCACTTATTTTATAGTACAAAAAAAATAAAACAGAAAAAGAAAGATAAGGCCATTTCAAATTTGATGGTAGATGTGAGATACAATCTCCTTCCTCATAACGGAAGGCTTGCAGTCCTCCAGAGCTCCCCAGCCAGAAGCTGATGCATAAGAAGAGCCAGCCCTGATAATAAGCAACACAACCAGCCCCAGAAGGAGCTCTGGTAGCACCCAGCCCAGGAGCACCACAACAGATCCCATCACTTTGCACCCACATGGCCATGCTAAGTCTTAAAGTGCCATTAGAGAGGGAAATGCCATTCACAGACTTGAGCACAGATCACCCAACAGCTCCACATGGTCCTGCCTGCAGATGGAGAGCCAGCATGGATGCAACCATCTCATCTTCACTGCTGCCTGGAGCTCTGCAGAAAGCACGTGCAAGTTTGCTACCAGGCAAGAAAAGCCTTGAAGCATGCATGAGCACCAGGGAACCTGAAGCTGAAGACTGATGAGCAAAAAGCCTGGACACAGACATCAATTCCCCTGCTCCCAAGATGCTCTGAGGATGCACATTCACAAACAAGATGTGTTTCCCAGTCACAGTGCTGAGAAAAGGAGAGGACTGTGTCTCCCATTGATGGTCCTGCTCTGCTCTCACAGCAGTGTGCAGAATCTCCCTCCTGTGAGGAAACTGGTGTTGATGTTTTCACATCTCATTCATCTCGCTAAGCCATCAATCAACACATCAATAATTGGTAAACATGTTTCAACTTTCAACTTTGGCTCCCTTGAAGGAAGAGTTTCCCTAGCAGCTACTCCAAAATCCGCTGGGCAACCACTTCACGGTTTCACATGGTTATTGCTGTCAGTAAGCAGCTTCTAAAGCATTTTTGCTGTGCCTTGAATTCAGTTGCTTCAAATTGGTCTCTCAAGTATTGCATGTATGAGTTCAAAGACTTGAGATGTTAACAGCAGCAACACATCTTGGCATCTTTCTGTACAGTCTTACTTGAGAATTTTATTCAAAAGAACAGAAACTATTTCTTAACATTTTTTTTCCTTTTCCACTGACATGAAGCTTTACGCTTTGTATCTCTTGGCTGTTCTTGATCACTGGTCAAAGAATCAAAGCTTCAGGCACTTCCAAGCCCTCACACTGCTGACCACCAAGCATCACAGAGCTGTTTACAAATCTGATCCTGGGGGAGGGAGAAACACATTTGTGCTGTCAGGAGCCAAAACAAAAGATACAATCATAGAACACACCAAGCTGGAAGGGATCCTCCATGATCATTGAGTCCAACTCCTGTCCCTGGGCAGGACACCCCAGCAGTCACACCATGTGCCTGACAGCATCATCCAAATGCTGCTTGAACTCGGGTAGGCATGGTGCACCACTTTGCACCAAGCCAACACCAGGAACACTCCACATACTGCATTCAAGAAGTCCAAACCCAACCTGGGTTAACAAGCAGCCCACAAAAAGGGAAAATCCACAGCAAAAGCAAAGTTTTCAGCCACCCTGCAAAATTGTGTGGGGTCTTGCTACTGCCTGTGTGTGGTTACACACCTGTGTACCCAGCTAGTACTGTCACCTTGGCTTTGCAAGTGCCTCAGCATCTGCAAATCCATAACTGCAAGCGATGGATTAATTGTCAGGACTGTTCTGCCCAGAGTTGTCTCTACTGTAATGCAGAGTATGATTTAGCTAATCATCACAGCCCCCAGCAGGGTACAGCCCAACCTAAAGAAGGAACATGTTATTTCTACTATTTCATATAAATGCAGACAGGACTCTTCCCTCATCAATACAGTAAAGCACCCGTGGATAAACAGGAGTCCCTCCACCAGCATTCTCCTGTTCTCTTAGTGAAATGACTCAGGCTGGCTAAATAACTCTGAACTTCCCAGGTAATTTCCATTTTGCTGCGATCTGACCGTCTCCTCAGAGCAGAGAGACCTCTCGGTGCCAAAATTTAACAACTGCAACAATTCTCCTTAACACCTCCTGCCAGCATTATTGTGCATCGCTGAATTGCTTCATTAATTCCAAGTCGATACAACCAGCTTCCTTTTGTCAATCTCTGTATATTAACATATAATTTCAATGTTTGGGACCGTTTTCAGGCTTGGAAATGAGATTAGCTTCCAGTGATTAAAATAAGTTCTCCAGACTGGGCGAAACAACTAGCTCACAAAGGCTATAGATTGATCTTTGCAATGGTAAACATAACAACCATTCCCAAATTACAAGTTTACTGTTAGACCACTTCATTTTTGAAAGCTGTTTGCTTTCAATATCTTGTTTTTGTTTTCTCACGCAATAAACATAGGCAGACTTCATAAAAATTGCAGCCCTGTTTCCAGAGGGTTGAAAAGCATTTATTGTATGGGTAGGAATGCAATTCGCTGCTAATGGGATGTCAAAACTGGCTCTGTTGAAGGACGTGAAACGCACGGCAGTCGAGAAATCCTCACAACATTCCCTATTAGCATCCCCTTTGCTGTTTGCCATTGCAATTGCACATGGCATCATCAACCACAATTAATGAATTAGACTTGTCAGAAGGAATATATTTTTCCCACAGCAGGATTGGCAAGTGACACTCCCAATGGAGCCAATCCCAACAAGGAAGGATTGATTCAGCTACGGGAGATTTATGATCTTACCCTGTCCTTCCTCCCACCAGGCACATGGCAGACACCTGCAATAAAACATGAGTGACCTATCATCCACTGGCTGGGCAGATGGTGAAACCAGACTGAAGGTTGCTTCCCATGCTAAGGTTCAAGGGCAAAGTGATCCATTCATCACTGTTTGCCAGGCAATTCAGTGCCAACACAGGCTGCCCTTGAGCAGCCCCTTGGAACTGGGGTTATTTACCCTGGAGAAGAGGAGACTGAGAGGAAACCTCATTGCCCTCTACAACTACCTAAAGGGAGGTTGTAGTGAGGCTGCTGTTGGTCTCTTCTCCCCAATTGCTGATGACAGGACGAGAGGAAATGGCCTCAAGTTCCATCAGGGGAAGTTTAGGTTGGAGATTAGGAAGAAGTTCTTTACTGGGAGGGTGGTTGGGCACTGGAATGGGCTGCCCAGGGAGGTGGTGGAGTCACCGTCCCTGGGGGTGTTCAAAAAACGGGTTGATGAGGCACTTGAGGCCATGGTCTGATGGTCAGGAATATGATGGGATAAAGGTTGGACTTGATGACCCTGGAGGTCCCTTCCAACCAGAATGATTCTGTGATTCTGTGATTCTATGATTCGGGTTTTCTCCACTTGCACACTCAAATTGTGCCAGAGGAAGGGTTTTTAATCATGCACATTATACGAGTCCTCCTTTGCATGCTCTCCCTTCAGCATTGCCTGAAGGGGCTTCAGAGCCTCATGCGGCCAAGCCACTGCCATAACTTCATCCCTGGGACCTCACCAATCAAACAGCATCAACATGAGGTGGCGTAGAAACATCCAGGTCTGCAAGGGAGAAACTGGAGTGGAGACAACAGGATCATCCTCAAGGGGTGGGAAAGATACAGACACAATTCAGAAACCAGTGCACTTGTCTCAGGAAGACCTAAAAATCAGAGGAATCAACTGACAGGGAACCAAAAGTCAGAGCTTTCTGGAGAGCTGAGGAAACTTGCAGTAAAATGGAGATCAAAGCTGCACAACTGACAGAGCTGCTAAGGCTCATTACGGCTGGAGTGAAATCAATGCCACTGAGCTTACCGGGAGTTTTGCTCAGATCTCGAAGTTTTACCCAAAGCCCAAGCTCCCCAGGTCAGGCGAGTCCAGTCCTCACAGCTGTCAGTTAAAAGTTTTAAATTCTCATGGCTGAAAAGTTTGGAAGTGTGATCGACCCCCTTCCAAAGCAACACTGGGAGAAAGGAAGCCTAAAAACACCCTGAGCAGAAGTAACAGGTCCTAACTAACAGAAGTATCACAGGGAAACCTCAGCTTCACAGTGGTTTTGTACAACAGGGAAACGGCTCCTGCTCCATCCCTGGAGACATTTATACACTCACATCGAGCATCTTAGTGCTCAGGTCTTGGGCAGTTTCAGATGCAATCCATTTCTCCTCTTGTTTATAAACAAATAGAGCATCAAAGGAACAAATCAATAAAATCATGGAGTTTGTTCTCTGCAGAGCTCCTCTGACACTGGCACTTCTTCCCACCCAAATCATTTATTTTTCAGCATCCTGGATAAAACACCAGTGCTCCCACCCATCACTCGCCTTGCTCTCCTTTGCCAGCACATAGCACTGACTCTAGAGGCTCCCAAACGTCCAGATCACCCCAGCATCACTGCTGGGACACCATCTGAGCAGCTCCAGCCATTCTCTACACCATCACCCCAAAGAGAGGGCTGAGAAGCTCTCCTCAAAGCCCAGTGAACCATTTCAAGAGAAGGTTTGGGAAGTGTTGAACCTGAGTAAAGGTTCATCCTACCCATGGTTAGGAATATGATGGGATAAAGGTTGGACTTGATGACCACGGAGGTCCCTTCCAACCATAATGATTCTATGATGCTGGCCTTTTTGGAGAGCTACCTCCAGGCACAGGAGAGAGACCAGAGGAGGAGACCACTTGATGAGAAAGAAGGACATCATCCTCAGAGACATTGTGGCCAGCCAGGCTGCATTGAGATTCCCCTCAGTGCAGGCACATCTGCCAGCCTCCTTCTTCCCTCTTCCCTGCCCGAGGCTGTTACAGCTCCAAGTCTTTCGCTTTCATGTTGGAATGAAAATATCATGATGTACAAATTATTACTTTGTAATTAATTATGCAGAATAACTAAAGCGAACATGACTTCAGCATTATGACAGCTTTGAAATTTACCACTTTGTAAATTAATAAGTAATGAATCCATCGTGCTGGGTATATGCTTAAAGTAAGAGAAGGTTACCCAAACAAAAGGAAAGGCTTAAGCTCATTTAGCTACAGAGTGAGAAGGAATCTCAATTTTTTGTTGGCAAGGAGGAGCCAGGAAAAGGCCCCTCTTATCTCTTCCCCTTCTCAAGTGTATGAGAAACACTGGCGGGGATGAGATTATCCCACTCCACAGCTCCTCTTAACCAAGCCTGACTCACATCTCCACAAACTTGGCAAGAACCTACGGCCCCACTGCTACCCAGCCAAAGCTGAGAAGCACAGACAAGGCAGTGTCAGTAAACACAACTTATGTAAACCAGACAGCCAAATTCAGGAGAGATTCTGGTGTCGACTGTATTTTTCCCCTCTGTCCTCAAACTCCAAGAGCCATCTGTATTCCTCAGCCACCTCCAAGCCGCGAGCACTCCCAGCCAGCCAAAGCTCCCGCTGGGCAGAGCTGGTGCCTCACTGCTTTCCTGTCTGCACACCCAGCCCTGGCAACCCAGGCTCCCACGCTGCCCGCTCAGTCTCTGCTCATGTTCTGAGCAGGCGAGGTACAAGGTTACCAAGGTGAGCATCTGTCTTCAGCACTTAATGCGATCGTCACTGCCACCCACCTCGGGGACATCCTTCCTTTGGCTCCGAGGCTGGGAAGCCAGCCAGGGTTTTTGTTATTTCTGAGTTATTTCTGGCTCTGACAGCCCCACTAGCCATGGGCTGGGGGGTACAGGCACAGCAACCCCAACAAAAAGCATGAGCACAGTCAATCTCTCCCTGGGGGTGTTCAAAAAACGGAGGTTTCCAAGGTTTTCTGTGCCCCTCTCGGGGAAACCAGCTATGGCCAGAGCCCGCCTGCTCCCAGGAAGCTTAGGTTGGAGATTAGGAAGAAGTTCTTTACTGGGAGGGTGGTTGGGCACTGGAATGGGCTGCCCAGGGAGGTGGTGGAGTCACCATTTCTAGGGGTGTTCAACAAACGGGTTGATGAGGCACTTGAGGCCATGGTCTGATGGTCAGGAATATGATGGGATAAAGGTTGGACTTGATGACCCTGGAGGTCCCTTCCAACCATAATGATTCTATGATTTTATGATCTCAGCTCCGAAATCTCTTTAGTTCCTCTCTTCCTTCCCAAAAAAGCTGTTGGAGACCAGTGGGGCATCATTATGCAGGTGCCATAGTAATGGTTCTGCAACACATGGACCATATTTTTTCTCTCCCATCCCATCCCATCCAACTGCCTGCAGTCTTCGTGTGTCATTTACATCACTCCCACTAAACTGGCAGGGCTGTGCCATAACAGCAAAGCCTGGAACTACAACTGAGAGATGACCTTGGCAGTCCTGGCCAACAGTAATTAGAGTAATTAGTGACACATCCCTAGATGTCAGCCTGCTGGCCAAGGATCTACGGGACACCTGTGGTGCAGGATGTCCTGAGCTAATGACCAGCAGCTCTGGGGGGTGTTTTTCCCAGCTCTTGCTGCAGCAATAAATCATACTGCAGATGCAACAGAATGCCAGCAGACAGCTGGGACACGGCCCCAAGGAAAGCAAACCCTGCTTTGCTCCATCTGTACATCTTTGCTCCACCCAGTGCAATTCAGGAGCACTTTGCTTCTCGCACTGGACAGGATCAATCTAACTCCCAGAGCACACAAAGATTTCTACTGATGCCAGATCACACCTTTATAGGGGACAAGACAGGTTACATCTTCGTGCTTCCCCAACAGCAGAATTGCCTAAAACACCATAAACATGTCTACAAGTACAGGGACACGTTTCCAGTAGCCATGAAAGGTTTAAAGAAAGCCCCTCAGTGCAGTATTTTTCCCAATCACTTCTTTTTGTGTGTGTGTCAAGCACTGCAAAGTCAGCTAATTTGGGGAGGAGAAAAAAAAATCTCAAAGAAAAATCACACCTAAGAAAACTGGATATGATGTAAAAAAAAAATAGCTGGTAAGATATGTTGTAATAGCCAGTTCTGTTGACTCTGCAGCCTCAATCACTGACAAGGTGCTAAAGAGACCATGGGAGGCATCTCAGCATGTTCTGCCAACAAGTTTCAGTGGAAAGACAGTCGAGGCTTTTTTCGCCTCTCAGAAGACCTCTAATTTCCTTAAGAAGAGGGACTAGGAAATATATATATATATATACAGACAAATCATCAGCCCACCACTGAGCACTGCTGCATCAGCCTATGATTTGCTTGGTGGCTTCCAAGAACTGTCTTGAGGAACCTAAGCAAGCCCCGGAGTGGCAAACAGCAATTTGAAAACCAGAATGCTTATAACCTTACAAGAAATCACATGTGTGTATTCCTTGGGATAAAACAACCTTGCAGCATCCACGGATGTGCCTCTTTTCTCCAGGTGATGGCACCGTGTTTGACACAAGACCATGTCCCATTCGAGCTGCACGATGCCAAACAGCTGCCTCCCTTGCCTTGCTGCAGGGACACAACCCATGGAGCCGGGCAGGCAGATTGCACCAGGATGAAGCCATAGGGCAGGTGGCTGCAGCAGATCAGTGGGATTTAAGGATTAGAGGCAGCGGATTGTCAGATTCCAGGAGGGATCAGCGTGAAGGCTGAGCGTCAGAGCAGATGTTGGCGATTTCCCCCACCACTGCTCCTCCCCACCCTCACACTCTCCCCTACAAGCATTATCCACTCTCAGCATCAGAGATCTCCCATCATCCCTTATTTTTTCCCCCCCCATTCGCCAGCGTGGCTCTGCAGGAGCCAGCTGCTTTCCCCAAATCCACAGGCAAAACGACTCAGTTAATGTGAAAAATTAGAGGTGTCTATCTGGATGCCTTCCCCTGTCTCTTTTGCTCTTTCTCCACCACACAGGCTCCCTCCATCACTCCACTAAGACACATCCTTATCCCACAGTGCAAGCAGTGGAAATCTCTCACCTTCAGAGTCACCCTCCTCTTTGCCCAGGGAACAGCAGCTCCTTCACATGGAAATATGGAGAAGAGGTCTCTCTTCTCCTCTTAACCGTTCCCATACAGAAAGCTGCAAGTTCCCCAAGGCCACCAACCCTCCTGGTCCCAGAGCACCCCATGGTCTGGCTGAGCTGCAGCAGGCACACCAAGCCCCACGACTCTGGACTTGTGTGCCTGTTTATGTTTGAAAGCAGATCCAGAGCCAGTTTGCTCCCTGCAACATCAGCAGCAGATAATGAGTCCCCAAGGCCTCTTTTCTAAGAGGTTCCGACCGTCTCCTCCAAAAGCCCCATGTTAGCAGCTTTCTCAGCTTGACCTCTCTCCCTCCTTGCTGAGCAAGCTGGTGCAAGTGTGGTTAATGAGCCAGCCTTCTCCAAAGGGGCTCACACTGGAGCCCAACTCATCTCTGTTGCAGTCCAGGAGAGGATGTGTTCACCACCAGACCAGGTAGCCCCAAGGCTGGGATGAGAAAAGACTCAGAAGATGGGGAAACAGCACCAAAATGCCAGTGCTGGGCAGCAGCAACACGGAAAACAGCGACTGGGCACCCTGTGGGCACGGGATGGTCCTTGGGAAATGGGGAAGAGCAGGGGCAGGGGGCAGCAGGTCCACAACCAAGCAGCCCACTCCTGAAAAACGTTCCCTATCAAAAACTTCAGACTTATCAAGCACTTACTGTGGCCACTTTCCCACGGAGCCCAAGGGGATCCAGCACTCCCCCTGCACCCTTGACAGCAGGGAAGGGATGAACAGCTCAGTGCTACGTGAGGACAAGCCCTGGAGCTAAGTCACACCAGCACAAAGCAACCAGACATGAGCCACCAGTGTCACACAGAGTGGGGGAAAAAAAACAAAAATAAAATAAAAAATAAAATAAAACCACATAGGATGGCTACCACCAGCTCCTACAGCTGAGCAGGTCCCCTCTGCTCGAGGATGACAATTTAAAGGGGAGGAAGGCAGGAAAAACAACCACCTAACTCCACGCTTGTGTTGCTTATACAGTAGACAAGATTTAATAGACAGAGCATACAGAGTCTTATCAGCACAACTCACGCTCAGTAGTGCAAGGGAGGGCATCAGACATTAGCTTGCTTTGACCTGCAGGGCCCTCAGTGGGAATTTTCTCTACCACACTGACATTATGTTGTTTAGATGCTATGCACATCTCGCCTGCATGGAAACATGCTGACACTTTGGAGGCTTTTGAATACAGAGAAAGAGCAGAGAGAAAAAAAAAAGATGTCTGGGTCAGAATGTTTCTCTAATAGTTATAGATTTAATTCCACGGTCTGGAGGGAAGAGTGGGAGAAGAGATTATTTTTTTTTCCCCCTATTTCCTTTACAAAACATGAAAAAAAAAATCCAAAAGCAAATTGTTGCCCTGGTCTGCTTTGCTTGTCTTAAATTCTCTGGTTTTGCTGTAGCTTTTTCTTTCCCTCCCACCTCCATCAATACATACAGGACCCAGGAAAGATCTAGACAGAACTGCTGGCAATTTAGCTTGGATAAGACATTCCCGAGTTCCCCTAAGAAGGGATTAATTAACATCCAATCTCTCAAAACACAAAGCAAAATAAGCAGGGAAATTATTTGCCCAGCCATCCTGGTATTTAAATTCTCCCAAAGAACTGGGTTGTACCCAGGCAGAAGGAGAGTTTTACATATTCTTTCAGCTCAGATCACTTGCAGCCCCTCAGATTTCACACCTTGCAGTTGCATTTCACCTTAGACATAACTCTGAGGACTCCAGCACCCAAATTCAGGGGAGGAGAAAAGACCAGGACTACCAGGAGGCTAAAGGTTTGAGTCTAAACAGAATCCCATATTCTTCCCAAATGCAGCTAGAGGAGGGGGAAAAAAAAAGGAGTCACAAGCTGGCCAGTTTAGATGAGAATTTCATATTTTGCAGGAAAACCAGCCATATTTTGCAGAAAAACAGCTGATCCAAGAGACCATGGTCCTTTAAATCAGAGAAATGCTTGTTTGAGGTGCACAAGAAAAACCCAACGATAGCAGCCCATGAGCAGGCAGTGAGGAGTTGCCTTCTCCATCGTGGTCTAATGGTTAGGAATATGATGGGATAAAGGTTGGACTTGATGACCCTGGAGGTCCCTTCCAACCATAATGATTCTATGATCTATGAAGAACCATCACTGCAAGCCTCCTGGGTTGGGGAAAGCCCTTTTGGAGGGCAGCAGTGGGATGCCAGGGATGCAGCAGCGTGGCGAGGAGGGTTTATAGAGGTGCCTGGGGACTGGTACCACTACATTTGTCAAGCAGGTGGATGCCAGGAGCAGCGTGGCAAACAGGGGAAGCAGCAAGCAGGTGCCTGGCACTGCTGGGGGTTTGCACCTGCAAGTAGCACCAGAGAGCAAGCAAAGAGTGCCAGGGCTCCTGGGTGCAGAGGTGGCCTCGTTTGTCTCCATCAGGTTCAAATGGGCTGCTCAACCTTTAGACGCTTAATTAGGTTCCTATTTGGTCTTGAAAGCAACATTTGGGTGCTGTGCTCCTCTGGAGCAGGACATGATGGATGGGCTGGTTGCATGGGCACAGCAGCCCAATCCTTCAGCCTCAAACAGCCGGCACACGGGAACCGCAGGCGTGCAGAGATGGTTCCCAGTTCCAAAGCTCTGCACTGGTGGCTAATACCCAAGCAACTGGACTTCATCTCTGCTGCTTCCTAGGGTCAACAACTGGTCCCAGCCATCCCCAGCACCCCTCTGCTCATGGTCAGTCCCAAGCTCTGCACTGGTGGCTAATACCCAAGCAACTGGACTTCATCTCTGCTGCTTCCTAGGGTCAACAACTGGTCCCAGCCATCCCCAGCACCCCTCTGCTCATGGTCAGTCCCAAGCTCTGCACTGGTGGCTAATACCCAAGCAACTGGACTTCATCTCTGCTGCTTCCTAGGGTCAACAACTGGTCCCAGCCATCCCCAGCATCCTTCTGCTCATGGTCAGTCCCACACACGTGGCACTGTGCTTCCAAACAATGAGCATCACTGGAGGCATCTCTTTCCTACCTACCCAAACCCCTGCACAGGGTCCCAGACCCTCCTCCAGCTCAGCTTTCTGCTCCAGCCCTCAGGACCCAGCTTTAAAAGAGAAACCTGCCTCTGCCAGCAAGGTGGATGGGAGCTAAGGAGGCAAATCTGCTTCAGCTTGGGTCGTGGTAGGTCAAAGTGATAAAAAATACATGTTTGAAAAGCCACCGACTGGATATTGAATTGATCTTCATGCTAGCTCTGAGCTCCTGGGGAACCCAGGGCGGGCGTGCTGAATGCCCACAGATCGATACAGAGAGAAATGCTCACACAAGCCCTCGGCAGCTGCACTGCTACCCTCCAGTCCTCAGCACTCAGAATTGTTTTCCTTCCTTTTTAATTCCACATAATTCATTTCCAAGACATCCCTCTCACCCCCCTTTCCCCATGCTTTTCCTCTCAGATAAAAACAATGTGGCTTGCTTCTTTTTTTTCTTTTAATTCCAGCGGGGTTCCAACTAATAAAAAGATTTATAATTAAGCCAGTAGATTTCCTTTTGCTATGCTGTCCTGGATTATGAGAAAGTATATTTATATGCAATTATGAAATGAACAGTATTTCTTACCCAAGTGAAGCTTTAAAAGTCATTATGAATCCATTAACTCAGCAGACCTTACAAAAGGCCTCCTCTGCTCTGGATTTATTTTAATTTAAAGCAGATAGGAAACTTTCCCCCTCCTTGTTTTTTTTTTCAACCCAGCTTTTTCTGCAGCAAGAGATGTGCAAAAATGAAAAAAAGATGCCTCAAATTCAATAATAAGGGGCCAAACTCTTGGCAGGCACAGCTCCACCAGACTCAATGCTGCTTCAACTGCTTCCACATCCTCTGCTCTGCTTGCAGTTGCTCTGTGACCCTGGACTTGCCACCTTGCTTTGAAACCAGGGAACATTCCGAGCCTTCCTTGACTGACCCTTCGTTAGCTTAAATGCTGCCTCAGCATCATTGCCCTGCATCTTTCTAAAGCTTTTCTCCATGGTATTAAAAGGGAAGGAGCCTGCTGTTGCACACAGCAGCTAGCTGAGCTTCTTTTTGGCTTCCAAATATCCTGAGGACCCCCTCGAGTATCATGTACCCAGTGGCCTGGGACACTTCAGACACGTGCTGGAAGAACCAGAAGACAAGAAAACCATGTTGGAGAGAAAAAACTACCCTAAACTCTGGTCAGAGCTACCTAGATCTGGGTGGAAAGAAGCTGGAGAGCTTTAATTAGCATGTGTGATCACAGCTCTGGCTTTAGAGCAGCTGGGAATGGCAGCAGCCTCATGCTCCCCAGCACCATGCTGAGACATGTTCCACCATCAGTGTCTCCTCTGCAATATTTACATCCCTGGCAACACACTGAGGAGGGAAGCAGAAGTCTGCCCTCCCACTGCTTGCAGCCCTCCCCAGCTTGCAGGGCTTACTTACCCAATTTCACTGCCATTGGGAGTGGGTCCAGCAGCACTGGCTGCACGAGGACCAGGGTAGATGATGCAGCTGCAGGCAGAGGTTCCAGCATCTGCAGCATCAATCAGAGGGAGACCTTCTGCTGGATCCCCAACAGCAGAGAGGGTTCCTCCCCATCTTTAAGGAGGTCCTCAGCACCCTGGACTCTCAAAAAGCCTTACCTGCCCCATCCATGCCACTGCTTGAAAAGAAGGGGATGTCTGGGGGATTTTAAACAAGTCTTCAGGCAGAAGAATGGCAGCCACCCAGCAAAATATGCTCCAGCCCCAGACATCTTTCACCATTTCTTATCTACACGCGGGATGAGGACAGCTCATTTTACTCTCCTCAAAAGGAAATCCATCTTCAGGTCACAAAAAGAGGCTCAGTTACAATGGCCTTTTGGTTAAGGCAGTGGCAATAAAGCACAGCAGCATCCCCTGGCTGTCATCTTCAAAGGATCTGGGAGGAATATTAAAAGGGAATTTGCCAGCAAGTAAAGGCAGGGAGGAGGGCAACCCCATGGTGGGACACACCACTCCCCCTCCACCACCCACTCAAACTCCAGATGGAGGTGGCCACCAGTGCCTCACATCCCACCAAGTTTCCTCAATCTTCAATGGAAGATTTATTTATTTTAATTCTGAGGCTTCGAACAAGTGCTCATTGGGAAATGTACTGGAAAAAAACCCCAAGCTATCCAGAGAACACAATCCTTCACAGGAGAGGCCAATGCTCCCCTTGGACATCACACCTGGCAACACAGTGGTGGGGCTGCACAAGACCTTCCCAAGCTGAATGCTCCATCAGGTACCTCCACCATCTCCAGCACCCACATTCCTGCTGTCCTCTCCAATCACAGCGGGGCTGTGAGTGTCCTCAGACAAATTAAACCTCCCCGACAGTCTCGATCTGCCTCTAGTTCTCCATGACACTTTCACTTCCAGTTGGCTCCATCAGTGACAAACCTGCTCTGACACCTTGGCTGTTTCTCAGTCTCATTTCCCCCCCGTGTGATCTGCTTCTCCCTGGCTCTTTGTCTTGCACGATGTGGTTTTTGCACTGACAAACCCATTCTGATCTCCTCCTCCTGCGCTCCCCCTTCCCAGCCATTCCCCATCCCTGCAATCCTTTCAGACACTACATGACTGCTTTATTAAATAAGAATTAAAAAAAGGAACCAGGGCCAGGAGTCCTCTGCAGACCAACTGCTCTGGATTTAATTTGAGGAACGCGGTCACAGTTAGTTTCATTAGCCTTGCCCCTTTGCCCCATACCACTTGTTTTCTTAGCGTGTTATTTTTTTTTTTCAACTCAGCTAAAGCAAAATTCACTGTGTGTTTTGCACCACGAGGAACACAGCTCTGGGCTCTTGCTACCATTTTAATCCCCGTTTGCAATTTACAGAAGCTTTGGCTGAGGGTGAAAGGTTCTGTGTTTCATTACGATGCCTCACAGGGACCTCTGCTAACCTGCACCGTGCAGCACTGTCTTGACACAGCACAGCAGCTACACTTAGAAAAAAAAAGTTCACTATCTCAGATACATTACTAGCTCTAGCAACTATTCCCCTATGTTAGCTGCAAGGAATAGCAATAAGTCCATAATGAACTTTAAAGAGCAACCATGCTAACAGGTACCCTCATCACACACCACAACCAGCTCCCAGGTCTTCAGGTCTGGTTTGCTTCCCCCCTCGATGCATTTCCAGACTTGATAATGATCCATAAGAAGAGACTCTGGCACCTACTTCTTCTTCCCCTCCAGCAGCTCTTCCAAGGGCATTGAGCCTTGCTATGCCCATGCTGCAAAAGGGGAAAACTCAATGCAGAAGGCAAAGCCCGATGGAAAACCAGAGGCCGCAGGCAGGTAGGTGGCCAGCCAGACCTCACTGCTTCCAACAATCAATGTGTCTTTGCTTTTAACGCCCACCTGAGGAAAATCTTTCTCCCTTCTACATATGTCTCTGCCTACAGAAGCATGCAACCTTCCTCTATTAAAAGAAATACAATATGCTCAGAGCACAAGTTCATATTTAACAAAACAAGCCACCTTTTTAGAAATTTACTTCATTGTACTCCAGTCAATACATTCAGAGATGACTTAGTCACCTGTTAAACAGCAGCCAGCATCACTGTGACTATCAACCCACTAGAGATACCAGCAGTGCAGGGACAGGCTCCTGCGTGCTGCCTTGGAACACTCTCCCTTGCAGTTGGCCACTAACAAAACACAAGCACAGCCTGTTTAAAATAAAAGCAGGAGGTCAAGTAGTTAAAAGCTCCAAATTTGACCCTTCCTATCCCATTCATTGGATTTCAAAAGAGAACATCAGCTTGGAAATTATGCTATTAGCAACAGTTACAGGCTGTTAGCCTTGGAAAAATGTTGGCTTTCTCTTGTCACGCCATCGGATCTGTTGAGGAGTGGAGACCAGTCCCTTCTGCTGCTACAGTTTATTGAACGGGTCCAACCCCCTCGCACAGAGGGCTGGGATGGCTGGAGATGCAGCTGCAGAAGGAAGGGTTTCAGGAGCAGCAGCTGTTCCCGCAGCATTGCCTGCTGCCACAGAACCATTGAGGCTGGAAGAGCCCCTCCAACCCACCCAATCCAACACCCACCTCCATCCCCCCTCACCCACAGCACACAGCGCCCCATCCAGACGCCTCTTGAACACCTCCAGGGACGGGGACTCCACCACCTCCCTGGACAACCCATTCCCACCCCCAATCACCCTCCCAGGGAAGGAATTGTCCCTCATGGCCAACCTGAATCTCCCCTGCTGCAATTTAAAGTGGTTTCCTCTCCTTTCACTGTGGGCACAGCAGAAGAGACCAACCCCTGCCTCATCCCAACCTCAAGTCATCATCAGGAACCAGACCCCAGAGCTCTGGGTCTGTGGCACTGGGGAGAGGGGAGTTACAACAAACCTAAAGCCAGTCCCCAAACAGCTCTGAGCACTGTGCCTTGCTAAATTAGCCCCAGGGGAACTCATTTAGTGCCTCAAACAGCTCTGATACTTCAGCATCTCAGCAGCCCTCCTCTTTCCCAGCTCATGCACGCGTAGGAAAGTTCAAGCCTCTCAGTCTAAAGCTTGATTTCAGAGTGCAGTTGGTCTCGGTACGTGTTTCCCAAGCACTCCCTGCTGCACCCTGTGAGATTTTTCTCCCATAGATTTTTCCTAGGTAGGCAACAGCAAGAGCACAGGAGGCAGAAAGCACATCTTCACATTCTGCCCCAGCTGTCTCCTGGACAGACGACCCCGTTAAGTGAAGCACAGGGACCTGAAAGCTGTGTAAAAGCAACAAGGTGAATCTCCTCAGCGCAGGAGCCTGACAGATGAGTGCAAAAAGCTGGATTTAACTCCAATGTAACACAACAGACCGCAACGCATTACCGGAGGGTGAAATGCAACCCCATTTTGCAACCCATTGCACACAACCAGGTGATCTCCCAGCTGCCAAGAGAGATTTCATTTAGACTTCCTTCTCTAAATGGAGGGACTTCATTTATACATAACACAGCAAAACGAGATGGAGATGAAGCAACATGCTCAAGGTCACTCAAGGAATTAATTGCGGAGCAAGAAGCAAACCTGAATCCAACCACGAAGCATACTTAGTCCTAAAGCCACTAGTGATAAGCCATGCCATTTATCAACATCTATCAAATTAGGCAGAGCACCATAAACTCACACTCGTGGAGCATTTTTTAAGATGGCAGGAGAGGAAATGCTGCTCCCGAGCTCCTAAGAGCATCTCGCCAAGAAAAATACTGGTATAATAAAACAAACTATTTTAAAAAGTGCCTCATCTAGTATTTATCTACTACTCGACAGTCTTCCTAAATCTAAGCGCAACATGGTGGTAATGGGTATCTCAGACACATAATTTAGAGTGTTACTGAAATTTCTTACACGCAGAAGATCAGCCGCTGAGATCAAAGGCTGACGCATCCAATGACTCCGTCTGTGACAAAAGGGAGAGATTTCTAACAGTGAATTACAGTGTTAAACAAATTGGGCTCGTCTCCCCTAAGAACGCTTCCCTTCGTACTTAAGAGCACAAAGTTTGTTCTATATAGGGCAGAAAAAAACCCAACAGGCTGGCTGTGGAGTGACTCATTGGAAACGCCACTGTGCTGGAACACGAGGAGGAGAAATACACTCAAAAAAGCAGCCTCCAGAGCAGAAATTATGGAGACCCCATAAAATTCTGGTAATCACAGCCAGGTCTAAGAAAAAAACCACAACATATAAGCTGTCTTTGCCCAGCCTCTATAAGAGCATCACCTGCCCAGAAGCAAACACCTGCCCTTACATTTAAAGGTGGATCACCACATCCCAACAGAGTGAAAAAGAAAATAAGCAGAGAGTTCTGCACCATTTGGGTAGTGGTGGGAGTGCCCCATCTCCAGACACACTAATTCAGCCACCTGCAAGGACATAACAGTCTCCAAGTAGATTATTTTAAATGCAAGTTCTCCAGTGAGGGACACAGAGAGCAGCTCCCACAAAGGACAGGGGAGCCACAGCTGGGGCACACCCTGCCTGGTTGGAGCCTCCTATCCTCCAGCTCTCCATAAATCCATAAAAACAGCCTCTCCCAGCATGCAGCATGGGGACAACAGGAGGGACACACACACAGCAGCATCCCCTACAATGCAGTCGTCTTCCCTGGCTCTCTAATGACTCACATTACCTGGAGTCAGATCCTTTGTTCCCTTTCACACTGCAGATGGCATCCTCCTGGCACTTTCCAGCCAAGTCTGCTCAAACAACAGAAGCCTGTGTTTTTGTTGTGGGTTGCATGTAGTTTGGGAATTCCTTTTTTTTCCCCCCCTCCCCTCTCAGCTCCGAGTGTTTCATTTGTTTGGTTTTTCTGAACCATAGGCATATTTGCATTAATGATACAAGGAACTCTTTGCTGGGTTTTCCCCATCAGCACCCTGCCCTGAATATCAAACACACGCTCCCCATCTACGTGGATGCTTGAATTCCTCCTATCAATGGGAGCAAGGTAGGCTTGGCTTCATTTGTTTTCTTTACAGGATCACAAAGCAATTCAGAGGTGTTCTCTGCAGGCAGAAAATACCTTCAAAGCATGACAACAACCAGCAAAACGGTGCTGTCTTGTCTTTTTAAGGAAGGTCCATGCAAACAGCCTGTAGCAGGGGTAATCCTGCACCTCACCACTGCAGTGGGCACACAGCAGCAGGTGACAGGAGGAGACACTTGCCCAAAAGAGACTGAAGGTAAAAAGCTTTCTCCATGCTCTAGATGCTCACAGGGTTGTTTTTCCACCTTCACCTGGTATGGGTGGAAGCTGGAGCTAGCTAACAGCTTTACTCACAGGGTTGTGGGAGGACAGTCACGGAGGAAAAGGATCCCAAACAAGCTCCTGGCATGCCAAAGGGTGGAGGAGATAAAAAAATACCCTGCTCTGCTGGGAATGCTTGGGTCTGAGACCAAACTTAAGGCAAGGCAGAGTCAGACTGCCCTACACTATGAAACTGAGATGATGCTTGAGTCCTCCATCCCCACCACTGCTTTCCACTTCGTTTTGCTATTGGAATCTGCTCTGGCTTGCCCTCCTCCTCGCCTGTCTCCCTCACCCACGATGCCTGCCTCCGTGCCTCTGTCAATTCACATCCCCCAACCCCATCACCCCCCTCCTATAGCTATATCTTTCTCTTCAGGTTAGCGTCGCTAATGTCAGAATCATTCCATCTGACAAAGTCTCCGCTCGTCCGCGTCTCCCTTGTCTCCTTGAATCTCTGTCAAGGCCTTTTCCACATGTCTAAGCATTTTAATGACATATGGTGCTGGGACTTGGGGGAGGGAGCATCGCTCAAACAGGAGGAAGACAGAAAAGCAATATGGTTAGCAACCAGGCAAAACACTGGGGAAGGTCCTGGAAAGCCACCAGACGGTGAAGGAGGCATCTGAAAAGGATGCTCTTTGAGAAGGTTGGTCCACCACACTATACAGTTCTTCTTTCAGCTCACCCATGGTTGCCTGGCCAGAGGAAATGGCACCTTTTGAGGGTTTCTCCAACAGGAAAGGCTGATCCTGCTTTGCACCTCTATTCCAGCCTCCTACTCTGCAGTAACCAGACCCTGGATGGCCACCAGCTGCTACATGCCACACACAGATGTTCTAGCACCTGATGAAACAAAGGCACAGCCCATCCCCTTCTTACAAATCAGCCCTCAATTCTGCAGAGAGTCAGACACTGACACTGAGGTGAGCCAGGCAGGCTGTGCCCTCAGGCATTCACTCAGTGTTCAGGGTCTCAATTTCATACCCAAATGAAGGTGTCCAACATCACCTCCAAGCTACCATGAGCTTCTCCTCCCCGGTGCTGCAGACTTAAGACCACTATTCTCAAAGCACCACCTTAGCAGATCCCAAAGCTTCCTGACAGTTAAGCAGCCCCAAGTGTCCCTTTAAGACATGGTATTCAGCAGAATCCCAGTGAATCTCTCAAGTAATTGCATTTTTCCTGCTTATAATCCTCATGGGGTTTAGATGTTCTTCACCTGTCGTAAACTGGCGAGAGATGTGGCAGGATGCTGTGCTCCCTATAAGCAAAAGAAATGATCTTGTCTTAAAGGTGGTTCAGTATGAAAGACACTAGGACACCAGGAAGGAATATAAAAAGAAAATAGATCTACACCCAAATTACTCTAACAGACACCCAGTCTGACTGCCCCGAGACAGAGGTGACAGTAACACCAGCTTTTTAAAATCCTCGCCTCTTTAGGAGCTCTAATCTTATTGCAAGCCAGCTGAACTTCAGCTCTTCAGTGTTTCAGCAAATCTCATCTTTGGCAGATTAACGAGCAAGCCAGCACAAGCACAAATCCTTCATGGCATCCCATTTTGGGTAGAAGTACCAAGAACTTGCACAGCCCTCATCACTACTGCTGATCACCAGGCTTCATGGGAAGCAACGTGCAGATGGGATGCATCCTGCATAGAATCATTAAGCATCTATGGGTGGATTATGCTTTTTGCATTTTATTCAGTGACATTGCAGCATCTGTTGTTTATTCTTTATCCCTGGCATATTCCTGGGGTTTTGGGATGCTTCACAAGATTCTCCAACTACAACAGATATGAACGTGGTCCACATGGTCCCAATCTGGCTTTCACATTTATAAAACACTTGAATAGATGCAAGCAAAGGTAAATGGGTGTCAGGGTCCAGAGTTGTGACAGTAGGCACCAAGAGTTGACTGGTGAGGAAACCAAGTGGGCATCTTTTGCAAATTGAGCTTTTAATCTGCAACCAAACCTCAAATGACACCAGTGCTATTAAGAACCACAAGAAAGACCCCAGGTCCTAAATGAAAAACAAGACCCCCAAAGTTACAAGCAAGACACTCCTGCTGAGTTCTTTGTTCCCTGTGACACAGATACATTAAAAGCAAATAAGTCAGTAAGGAAAGCTAGACAAAACCTTCATTTGTCAGGTGACAGGAGGGAAGGATGACAGCACGCTCCGGGAATTTATCATGGAAATCTGTTGAGCTGTGCAACTTTTTCTGAGCAAGATGCTGAAGATAAAGCAACTTCCCACTTGAACCTGTACACTGTTCAATGAAACAAAGCAGAAGTAACCCGTCCCTTTAACACCCAGTATTGCCTAGCATCTGATTTACTGTATCTGCCAAGGCCAGGGAGCTGAAGGATCACGGCCAATGCTTTCTGTCCTCCACATCTCCAGCAGTCAGACTGGAAATGGCTCTAACCTGCTGGGTTATAAAAGCCAGACCCAGAGCTTTCCAAATACTCCTCCGATACAGCTATCTGCTTGCCTTCCTCTGGGGGAGAGGGAGGAATATTTTCAGAGAGTGCTCAGTGTCTGACAAAGTTTGTTTGAACTAGACTTAAATCAACAGCAACAAGAGCAGCACTAAGCCAACCTCAAGCACTTGTGAAAACACTCTGCTTTAAACAGTGACTCTTCAAGCTTCAGCGTCATGTAAAGCTCAAAAGGATTTTATGGGCCACTGAGAGTATCTAAAACCTTGGCATCCCATTTGCAATCCAAACAGCTTTGCACTAGCAGGACTAAAGTAGCTTTTAAGTGTGGGTGTGCTCCCCAGAAGCAGGGCTAGAGCTGGCAGCATTTTCAACAAGGAGCTCTGCAACTGCCCCAACCCACGCACCTCTCCAGCAAACCAAGCTGGAAATCACCCTACGCCACCCTAAACTGGTACTGACAGAAGGCTGCAGGTTAACAGCCATAAAGCAGCATCTAAACTGGGTGCAGAGGTACTCCTTAAGCACATCCCTTGTCAGAAGTCCACCTGGATGCTATTCAGATCTGTCACCAGCACTGTCTGGGTCAAGATGCTTCACTGCGTTGGGTTTAAGCAGGCACTTTGCATGCTCAAAATTCATTAAAGTCAAATAATCCTGACTTTTACACATGAAAAAGCAGAAGAACGTGAGACAGAGTGGTTCAACACAGCACAGGCAGAGGTTTTTTTAATGAAGGTATATTTACTCAGCAGAGCTGAAGGGCTGCTTCTTCACAGCAGGTCAGGGGCTGCTATGCAAATAATAATAAATACTTTGCACTTTTCAAGCGTGCTTTCCCCAAGAAGTGCTCTGCAAGCATGAACTGCACTAAGCCTCACGGTATCTGAAAGGAGCAAGGAAGAAAACAGGAACAGACACTTCACCCAAGACAGAAATACAGAAGCCTCTTGGGTGGAAAGCACAGACATTTGATAGCACCAACCAACAGCTTTCCCAACTCCCCCGTAAAAACACTCTGCCATTGCCAACCTCACATTCGTGTGGTTGGCAGCTTTCTAGAAACAGCAGCTCAATATCGATTCAGAAAACAGTCATCTGTGGTTCATTACTCCCAACAGATTCCATAAGGGATCCTGCCTGATACCTCAGCTGCTACTAAGCCACCTAAGCCTGGAAGATCTGGTGCTGGCATAAAATAGTAAAGCTTCTTATGAAACATCTCATAGAGGACAAAAGCTGCCATGGGGACAAGTTCATTAAGCCTGGAGAGATATTAGCTGGCTTTCCTCGGGCTGGAAAGCAAGGTGCTGGGGAACAAAGCATGAACAAGGGATGAGGATGGCTGGAGCTGCTGGTCAACTCAACAGCTCTGAAAACCAGAGGCAACTGAGAACAACTCCACGTGCTGCATGGACAGGAACAGCTTCTGCACTGCAAGACATCAGGGGGGAAAAAATAAATAACTGAGGATGGCTACAGCCAGAGTAGTATTACAGAGAGACACAAGAGAAGGTAGCACTAAGGTCTCAGGTTTCCAAGAGACTCCCACCTGGGGAGCCCTGAAGCTGTTTGCACAGCTCTAATGTGCCATGAAAGATTTACAGAAGCCTGAAGGAGCAGTTTTCCCCTCCATGCATCAGAGAGCTGGCAGTTTGCACCCCAGCAGGCAGCGTCCTCCAAGAGCCAGGAGGTTCAGGACCCATCCCCATGAACATGAGGGAGCTCCACAGCTCTGTGCCATGGGGGCTACCTCCAACAGCCAGCACTGAGAGGGCATCACACCACAGGTGACAAAATGCAGCCACACAAAAGGACTGTTCCCTTCTGCTAAAGCACTTCCAAGTCTCCTCTTCTTGATGGAGTGAGAGGCTGGGTTTGAGATAGACACAAAATCCTACATCTGACTATGGAAGTGGCAACCCACAGATATAACCTGCAGGGCACCAAGATTTGGGTCTCAAACAGCTGACTGCTGGACTTCTAAGATACCAACTTATCTTGAAATCAATACCAAGATTTATTGATCCAGGAAGGAAATACTGACTCGATGAGAGCACCCAGTCGATAGCAATCCCAATGGAGAATACGTTTTAATGGAGACCAGAAAAAAATCCAATGCGATTTTGTTCTGGGGAAAAACTCTGCACGTGCTGATTATCACAGCCCAGGAGCAAGGCAGGGACTCTTGTTATGATGATATTCACACTGACCATCTCAGATGCCAAGGTGTGGGACAGCACATCAACACTGAGTGAAAAGAGAAACCCCTTTAGCTGTTAACACGGATCTGTCTGGCAGAGGACAAGCTGCTAATACAGACTACCCTGAAAATCATAGCAAGAAATTCAACCTGCACAGCCAAGGCCAGATTCAGGCGTCTAACTCTGTGATGGCAGGAGTTCAAAGCACTTAAAATGTCTTTTGAAGCCACAGTAAAATTATGTCGCCCCATCCCTCTTGGAAATGGAGCCCTAACTCCCAATATTTTGGAGGCAGCAAAACCCACCTCCAACCACCCTTGCTGCTTGAGGGAGGCAGAAAGGGTTTCAAAGGTGCTGAAGACCCACACAGAGGATTGAAACCTGCTGGGACCCAACTGCAGCTACATCCTTTAGCTCCAGGGAGTGAAGAAGAGCTTCTGCACTTCACAGTACAACAGGTCTGACCTGTGCTTACAGGTGATGGATTCCTAGAAACCTGCAGACAAGAGGTGGGAAGAGAAGGTTGGAGAGCAGGGGGTTTCCTCATAGCCATAACTGGCGTAGAGGTTAAAGGCAGCCAGCACCCAGGGAGGTGACTGGCACCATATGACAGCACTGCAGGAGGGTAATTGGGCAGACAGCACTGTGCAGATGAACTAAAGTGTTTATGGCTTTAATATTTAATTGTGCAAAATGAAGAGAAAGAAGCTGGGGAATCAGAGCTGCAGAGAGATGCACACGTGTGCCGAGTGCTCCGATACCTCCGTGCCAAGCTGAGCATCTCGAGCCCAAGTACCAACCTCAAGAGCACTGGCTTGGATGGACCCATCATGTTGACTGCTGCCAGGCTGCCTTCTGCTCTCCTCCTTGGCAGAGGAGGAAGTGCTTTCCCCTCCAGTTCGGGAGGCATCGCAGGCAATGGGAAAGGTACCACATGGAGCAGTAACAAGGGTGAAACCCAGCAGGTATAAAGTCAGCTCCATGGGACTTGAGGTCAACCAAGCCATGGGTTCCATCCACCTAAAAAGCAATCAGCATCCACATTCCAGCACAAAAACACTCATAAGCATGAGCTGCCTGAAGGCTCCTTTCTCCTTTGGATCACACAAAAAAAGTTTGGCTTGTAAAGGAGGTGGAAGCACTGCTGGTTTGCAAGACAGCTCTTGTCCTTCACAATTAGATGCCTTGCGCTGACACTTTTGTTAAAAGGCTTGGATGGAAGGATACACATAACCACATCCCTCCCTGCCCTAAAAATCCCAGTGGCTGACCCTCTGGAGTCTGCTTAAAGTCATTTGCTTCTTCCCAATAAGGGGCTTTCCACCACCATTTGTCTTTGAAGGCAACCTGGGAGAGCACAATCGCTGTCAACAGACGCACTCAAACCTTTCTATTCCTTTTCCAAAAGGAGACCAAATCAGCTCCAAATAAGTCACTGAAAAGCCCTACATCCCACCAAGGGAAAAGCCTGAACCATTGTGTGACTAAAGCCTCTGTTTGTATTCTATCTCTGCATATGGCCAAACTCGGCACGGAAATTAAAAGGAAGGCTGGCTCCATAAATATTGCAGTGTGAACAACACAGAGGTCTTTGCTGGATTATCACTGCTAAAAGGAACTGCAAAGCATCCAACTACACAAATGAAAGATGTTAATAGAGCGGTCCCAGCGGAGGGGAAGGCTGTATATTACGTGGAGCTGCTTTCACATCCTGCAAAATGTGCAGATTTAAATAACGTTCCCCTTTCACACAGAATAAATCTCTGCTCTTTCCACAAAGGAACGCAGCGCATGCCTACGCCAGCCTACTCCAGCGGGCAGATGGCTTATGGGGAGACATGGGTGATGGATTGAAGACCTGGCATTTGTGTCCCTCGTTTGATGCAATGGTGGCAAAAAGCTCCACTAGACGAGGCTGGGCTGTAGCATGCAATCTTCCTACCCAGAGTACTCTTGAAATACAAAAAAAGAAGGTTAAGACAGATTTTTCTCTCCAACCTTTTAATTAAGCCATTAGTCTCTTCTCCCTTAACCCACACAATGAAAGGAATGAGAGGCTTGTCTTTGCAGGAGCAAATGATTTCCCTAGAGTAATGAAGACACATTATCATACAGAAAAAATCATTAGTTGCCATGTCCAGGACAATGCAATTGCTCAATTACTGCACTAAAAAAGATAGCACCCTTCCCAGCGCCCAAGGCACAAACTTCTAGAGATGCATCCAAACATAACGTGCCCAGAGAAACATTGCTTGTTCAGGAGAAGACCTGGACCAGTACAGAGGTCCTACTCAAATCTATTTTCCAGGTTCACTTCACCTTTAAGATACCACAGCAACAGGTAGTAGATCACAGGAGGATTTTCTGCAAGTGCTTTACAGTAGCAACAAAGGGCCTGGGGAGTTTTTCATTACTTTGAGGTGGTCTCCCATATCCTAGTAAGGATTCATCAGGAAATCAAATGCTAGAAGTGCCTCAGGGACTAGGAGGCATTTATTAATGTTTTGAGGGAATTGACAATGAAACTTGATCAAAAGGGAGCAGATTCCATGACCCAGTTTGTCACCAAATTGCACCATCAAGGAGAGGACACAAGTCTCAAGCTCAATGCCAGGGCTGACCCAACTGGATTTGTTGCAATGCAAGAGCAGGGACTGGCTGTGGTTCCCCCCCCCCTTCACCCCCAAAGCTCCAGGCTAGCTACAAAATACTATTCACCCACAACTTATCTCATCAGGATGATCCAACTCACAATTTTCCCTCTTCATCGCCCCCAGGATGATTAAGAGTAAGATTCACTCATCTAACTAGGGTCCCATTATTCCTTCAAATACATAATTTCAGTGCTTCTCTCACCTACCAAGATACCCATTAGAAGAATGACTCATTAGCTCTTCTTCCTGCATCTTCAGCAGAAGACTTTCAACAGAGAGATGTGGGTCAACTGATGCTACTCATGAACTCCCATCAAACCCATTCGGATTGAAACAGAGAGAGGGGGTGTGAGAAGTCAAAGTGTTTTATTTAGACATTTTCCCCTCTACGTGAAACATTTACTCTTTTTTTCCCCCCCAAGACATCTCAAGTTAATTTACTTTAGAAAAAAGGGTTTTAAAGTCTGAGCAAAGAATGTATCGTATCAGATTAAATGTTTTATTTGACCTGAAACAAATATTTTCAGGCTTGTTTTCAGTTAACCCAATATAGTATTTCTTCAGTTTTTTCAGTTCAGACAGATAAAGGGAAAATAAAAACCCATTCCAGAGCTCCTTACATAGCCCATTCTGTAACAGTTGTCAAAAAGACTGTAGCTTATGTTAATATTAAAATACTGCTTTAGCAATTTATGAACATTATCTGGAAAGCTAAGGCACAAATCAGCAGACATGAAGCAAGCTACCCTAGATAATGCATTCTGACATTAATACCTTCCTATTGTTCAGCTAATTTTAAATAGATATAGGTTTACACGGAAGGAAAACAGAGGCAAGCTGGGTGGTTTACACAGGTTAGTGATGATTCCCAGGACTGTTTCCACCCCTTGGTAAGCAAAAGTCTTTGCTAAAGGTGCCTCCCAGGTCATTTGAACATGGTGTTTTGCAAAGTATGTGTCTAAGAAAGGAATGCCATTCCTACTAAAAATAATAGCTGCTTTAGGTGTGCTATTACCTCCTGACCATGGTGCAAAGCTGTGGCTGATAAGTATTGCTGCAGCCTCATAAGGAACCATTGTAACCTCTCTTCACCTGGTGTGCAAGCCATCAAGAGCAATATTCATTGAAGTCAATGACACGCAGAGCTTTGGAAATAGTTTGAAATGTGCAGTGGTGCAGGATGGCAGACATCAGGGCTTCAGCCTTCTTCTGGACCCACAGTACTCAGCTGTCCCAGAGCGATGCTCCTCACAGCTTCCTACAAATCACTCTGTAGGACACCCTACAGGTTTTTAATACCCATCTCACAGAGTCACAGAACATCAGGGGTTGGAAGGGACCTTGAAAGCTCATCCAGTGCAACCCCCCTGCCAGAGCAGGGCCACCCAGAGCAGAGCACACAGGGATGCATCCAGGTGGGGTTTGAATGTCTCCAGAGAAGGAGACTCCACAGCCTCTCTGGGCAGCCTGGCCCAGGGCTCTGTCACCTCACAGTGACAAAGTTCTTCCTTATGTTCACCCAGAACCTCCTGTGTTCCACCTTGCACCCGTTCCCCCTTGTCCTGTCCCTGGCCATCCCTGAGCAGAGCCTGGCTCCATCCTCCTGACCCTCACCCTTCCCATATTGATAAACCCTTCTTTATAAAGGCAGTTTGTAAATAACTTCTACCAATCTCTCTTCAAGCACCATAACCTGAGGTGTTCAGAGCTATGGAACACTGCTTCCACAGAGTCACAATGTCAGGGGCTGGAAGGGACCTTGAAAGCTCCCCCAGTCCAACCCCCCTGCCAGAGCAGGACCACCCAGAGCAGGGCACACAGGGATGCATCCAGGTGGGGTTTGAATGTCTCCAGAGAAGGAGACTCCACAGCCTCTCTGGGCAGCCTGGCCCAGTGCTAATCATGCAACAATTAACTTGCCGGCTGCACTCCTCATTTCTTTACATGAAGAACATGATAAATGACTACTTTGGAGAAGGCAAGACTACAAGATGACCTGCTGTTGCTGCCGGGGGTTCATACACATGATTGGTGCTGAGCTGCAGGACAACCAGCACTTTGGAGCTCCACCAGGCACGTTCCCCATGGCAGCAGCAATGCAGCGAGTCGGAGCACGGCTCAGTCCCAGGCGCCGGTGCCGCATACGGCAGTTGCTTTAGTTAAATGCAAACCAGCAATCTCTGCCTTCACATATGACAATTGCCATGCAATTTCTGTCTCATTAAGCTCTGAAATGTAAAACAAATGGGATTTATGCGGCTGCTGTTTGGCATTTGCTTGCACAGTGTCAAGTCTTGCCTTTAATGGCTCTCGGGTCTCATCGCCACCTTAGGATTGTTCCTGTTTGGCTTCCAAGCCAACACAATACCTGATGGTTTCCCACCCCAGGCTGAAATATAACACGGGTAAAAGACAGACCTGGGGTAACTAGCAAGCAAACCCTCCTATTTCCCCCCCCAGGCTGTGATATCAACTCGCAAATCTCTGCTACAGACTTCTGTGCCTCAGTTTCCCTCATCTGCTACTGTCAGATTCCCAGAGCTTATTCAACTCCCAGCCTTCAGCCTGTCAATCCAGCATTTTTATATACACCAAGTTCCATTGTGCATGGAATAACAAGCTCTGAAAAGCACTTATTTGTAAGGCTGGGATGAGAAAAGCTACAGGCAGCATTTGGGAGGTATTTTGGGGAACACGGACCATCAGTGAAATACTATCTCACACAGAAAAGAGCTAAAGGTTGCTTACAAAGCATCTGATCCTAGCAATCACTGAGGTAGGGAGAATACTCCCAGTATAGTGCACTGTAAACTCATTATTTTGGGTGAATTTAACAAGTGCCACAGATATACAGGCTGACCAGTGCTCAAGACATGAAGATTCACAACCACAGGTCTCCAGAGCCACAACTCTGATCCTTTTCTTCCAATTTCAAAGACCAGCCACCCACTGATACCCCAACAGACTGGCAGCACCAGCAAGGCTGCTCCCAGATGCAGAGCATCTACAGCAACACAACAACTCCTGGAGCTAAATCAGGGGGATTCACTTAAAGCACAAGATTTGGGGTTATTACCTATGAAAGTGTCAGAGAGCTCCAGCCTCTGCTTCCAACAGCAACCCAGCAGTTGCCAAAAGCAACTCAGTTGTGAGCAACCAACTTTGGTCACCTTAAAAGGCATCAAAGGCATCACATTTATTCAAAGCATCGGGCAAACACCTGGCATTAAAAGTGGCCTGAAACACCCCAAATTAGGTACCCAGAGGCAGGAGTATCGCCAAGCTCTGGCAGCTCTTGGATCCTCCAACCCAGCACAACCACCCAAGGAGGCAGAAGCAGGACAATTCAGCTCCAGCTGCCGATGGCTCCAACCACTGTTCCTGCCACCTCCTCACCCCACCAAATATTGTCATCTCGGGCACAAAACTTCTTGCAAGCGGCACAGCGAGCGCGCGAGAAATTGTAGTGCCAGCGGCACAAAAGGGGATGTATTATGGAGAGCCTGCAAAACCAGGGAGAAACACAACAAAAAAATGAGGTTTCTATGGGAAACACAAAGCCAGACATTGTTCAGCAAAGTCCCCCTCCACAAGCTGAGGCAGAGAACTTCGTACAAAAAGCAAGAGCTCCCACTGATGCCATTGTCAAGCTTGTAGAGCAGAGATTTCTCTGGAAGAAAAGGAAACCTGGTGACAATTATTTATCACTGTGCATCTTCCTACTTGTCTTTTGTTGGTGCAATACAGACCACACGTGTCTCCAGCCAGGGAAAGAAAAGCTACCAGCAGGATCGAGGAAGGCTCAGATTAATCTGGTTTCATGGAGATAAAAAAAGACCAGCGCAATCAGTTTTAAAATTAATATTAAAGTTGTAAGTCACCTTTGACTATATTAAAATATAAACTGGAGCATACAATAAGCCCCAAATAAGCCCCACTGGCAGCCAGAACAGCTCCCTTATCAACCTCTAACATCCCCTGTAAAATAATAACTGGAAGCCAGACTGCTCGGAGAGAAACTGGCTCTCCTGGGGCAGCGCGAGGTGACCCAATTCCTGCTGCCATCTCAGAAGCCTTCGCCTGGCCATTTTTCAGCATGCCAGCAATGAACCCAGCTGCAGCAGAAGTCATCTGGGGAGGGAGAGCTGGCATGGAAAGCCTGAGCATTAAGCTACACGCTGGGTGTATCTGCTGTAGATATGGGGCAGGGAATGAGAACGTGAAGGGACACACAGCGCTGCAGCTCAACGAAGCACCTTCTCCCTCCCCAGTAATGGTGTGGGGCTGTGGGAACCAGTTTTCTCCTAGCCCTCAGCTTTCCTTTTTTCTGTCTGACAGTTTCTCAACACTTCCAAACTTTCTTCTCTGTGGCTGACTTTGAAATAGGCTGAAAGGCTCCCGTCGAGGGAGAACAGCATGGGTGGATGGCAGCAGGAACCTGGCCTCAGCAGCACCGCAGAGCACGATTGATGGGCATCACAGCCCAGATGCAACAGCCCAAGGTCAGCTGCTGAGAGAAACCAGAAGTAACAGCCCAGTGAGGAAGGGAAGGGTCACGGTCTGATGAGGAACACAAGCCGCTGAGGCCAGCAGGTACCCATGCTCACCCTGAGCACTACTGCAAAGTCAAGGAGGAAACAGGGGCACACAGCAATTATTGTGCACACTGACCAGTGCATTCATCGAGTGGCTCATGCTGGCTATAACCAGTCCTAACATAAAAGTGTTTCCAAGCCCATACCCAGACCTAGTTAGCACCACTATGACAGTAAAGATGCACCTCTGGTTAGTTAAGGTGGGCTGAAACTGTGCCTTCATCTCCACGGACAGCTGCCCCCACTGGGGTTCAGAAGGACCAAGCCAAGAGCTGCTGGAGCAGAGACCAGCAGCTTCACTTCTGCACAGGGGGCAAGTGGGTCTTGGGAAAAGGCAAGTGTCCTCACAGTGCCAGAGAGCTCTTGTCACCCACAGAGCTGCAGGAGCTGCTTTCCAGCAGACTGCTGCCTGCTAGAGGGCTCCAAATAAATAAATAAAGCCAGTGCCTCATTAGCATGCAAATCTATTCAAGCCCCCATTTCAATTTGAATTCCATGCGTACAATCAGAGTGCAAAATGCAAATGATACAAATGCACCCATATGAAGAAACAAGCAGGAACTCTGCACAAAGGGATTAGGGCCAGGCTGCTTCCCTCCCAAGATTACAGTGCAGTGGGGGGGGCTTTTGTCAGGGAGCATCCTTCGACCGTCACTGGTCACACAGCACTGAGCTTTGCCTACAAACTGCTTTAAAAAGCACTGTGACTCTGGCTTCAGCTGCTGGAGCCATGCCTTGGGTGAGACAGGTTGCAGGGGATGGGAGGAGGGTGGCCAAACCAAGGACAAGAGGCAAGGGGTGCTATAGCTTCAAGTCTCACAGCCAAGGGTCTCCCAAAGGATCAGCACCCATTCAGATCGGCCTGAGGGCACTAGAGATGTCCCCGATGATCCTCCAGCAGCCCCCAAAGAGCAGCATTGGCCAGCATCTCTCCAGCACTCGCTACTTCACCTACCAAGCCATGGCTACAGGCCAGCCAAGCTCAGGGCAGCAAGGTGGGTCTCAAGCAGCAGAGAACATCAGAAAGAGGGTCACCACCACTGTCCAGCCCCACCATCCTAGTGACAAGGGAGATGATGCTGTCTTAACTCTAAAAGACTTAAACCTCTCCTTCCCATGGAGCTTGGAGCTTTAGCCAGGAAAGATTTGCAAGGAGAGGAAACAGAAGCCCAGCCTGGAAGACCTCTGCAGACCAACATCAGGTGAAGAGAACCCCAACGCATCCAATTTTAGCAAAGTGAGGTTCTGAGCTCTGCTCTAACACGAGCCCTGGGCTCTTTCTCCAGCTCACTGACCCCACAAGCCTGGGAGATCCTGCTCCTAGCTGGACACGAAGCTTGGGCAGAGCAGATGGGAGGCTGCGTGCAGCCACTTCTCCCTCCTACGTGCGCAAAATTCTCAACCCACCATTTATCGTATTACATTTTCATTTTAAAGTAAATATCTGTTTTCAATTAGTACTTACAGTGAGGGCCATGCATCACTGAGAACACTTATTTCTCTTCCTTTCATTATTAGATTAGAAGTCGCTCGAGTTTAACTACATTTAACAGCAGCAGACATAGCTGTTCCACAGACACTAATCCGCTTCCCACCCCCAAAAAAGCCTCAATCCATCTCATGCAAACCCCAGCACTCAGCCTCCAACCCCAGGTGCTGCAGCCCTGGCCAACCTCTCCAAGCCTGCCCATCAATTCCCAGCACATCCTGCCTCCAGACTGTTAAATCCCATTGCTTTACCTTGGTGTCACAAAACCTGACCCCCCTTGCAATTTCATTTTGTTATCGAGGAGGCTTGCAGGGACTTCCCCAAAACCTTACCAAAAAACCCAAAAGCATGGGGGATCAGCTATGTCTGGTGCTCCACCTACTCATTCATCCCCATCGGATGACAGGTAAGCATGTCACTTGGCCAGCCAATATTTTTCCCAGGTCTCCCAAATGTGACCCAGCCACCTCATCTCCACCCCAACCAGAAAAGCCCCAGAGAGATCACAAGATCACCCCCCCCAGCACACCCAAGTGCTGCCTGTTCAGCCCTCTGCTAGAACACTCGTAAGCATAATAGTACTATTATACTTTGCTCATTATGCCTCATTTTTATTACATGGCCTCATTAAGTTAAGAAGCCGCTGCAATTTAACTGCATCTCTTGGTCTCCGCACGGGGGCTCCAGCTGCGTTTGTCATCAATCACTTTATTAAAAACACAGGACAAAAATTACTATTACACCCATTACTGCCCATCAATCTCTTCAATTGCCTCTTAGGTCCTTTCTTTACCTGCTCAATGCACCAGGGCCAGATGAATATCATTGGCACCTTTATAATATTTCCATATTTTCCAATAATTATGAGCTGATTTTAAGGGTGCTTTCGGAGAAGAGCAAGGCACATGCTGGCACGTGATCACAGAATCACAGAATTCTAGGGTTGGAAGGGACCTCGAAGGATCATCTAGTCCAACCCCCCTGCCAGAGCAGGGTCACCTAGAGTCCATCACACAGGAACGCATCCAGGGGGGGTTTGATGATGTCCTCATGGTGTACAGGAGAATGGGTAAGAAAAGCATGCAACCAGGCCAAGAGAAATATTAGACAAGAAAATGTAATTGTATTGAATTGAAGATGCTTTAAGGACACGTGGATTCACTGGTTTAGAATTAAATACCCTGGGACAAACTGGCACACAGAGAGCGCCACCACTGTGGGTTCAATGGCCAGGCCAAAGGCAAGAAGAGCTCTGCATCCCATTTCCAAACCCCAGAGAAGGATGACTGACAATCAATAGTCAAATAGTTTCTACAACAGCTGCCAAGCATCCCTTCACCCTCCAGAGGACCATGGTACTCGCCATCCTTTGTGCACAAAAACCCCCCTCTTCCTGAACTCAGCATTAAATTTGCAAATATCAGACCACAGTACTTTGGCAAGCCCACCTCAACGCTTCTAAATCCATAATTCTTAGATGTTCCCTGCTCCACAACATGTCTCGAAACTTCCATTTTCCTTTTCTGCTTTTGAACAAGATGCTTCCACTGGGACAGCAACTTTGATCTGCTCAAGTCAGCAGCAATTTGCACAGGTTAAGAGCACTACACCAATTTCTGTGTAGGCTTGGGAGAAAGCCAAACCATGGAGAGAAACTGACCTGCTGCAGGAAAAAAACCCCAGCATGTTGGATGAAAACTTTGCTAGAATTAGCACCATAAAGACACCATCCAGGGACATCAGCCATTGGCAATTGCACATGGTCCTTTTCGCTCTTCCCCCAGCTCTGAGCCCCCCATACCCACACACTCCCAGGGAAAAGCTGCTCTGCCCAGTTAGCACTTCTGGTTTGCTTCCAGCACAGAAAGGGTTAAAAAAAAGGCAAATTTGGGAGATCACAGGTAGTACACAAGAAGCTGCAGGGAGATTCTGAACAAGTGTAGTAGATATCACCTTGATGCAGCCAGCGCCTCCCAGAGAAGAAGGGGAGGAAGGTGAGAGGTGTCAGCTCTTTAAAAGAAAACACAGCCCTAGGAGGCGGTGAGCATCCAAAGGATGGCAATCCACATGCCCTGGCAGTTGCCTTTCTAGCCAGCCCATTTGATGGATGAGAGCTTTGAAGATTTCAAAGGGCACCGTGTTCCCTAGTTTATCACAAGTGTCTATCTTAAACCAATATGATCATTTTAAGCATGACCAGAACAAGTGGAATCGTCAGAAACGGTTCCTGCCACAGGAGATAGGCACTTGCACAAGAGGCAAAGAGGAAAAAAATAACAATCTCAGCCTTACAACACTGTGCAAGACCCCAACTCACACCCAGCCCAACAGCACTGCTGCTATCATCACGGATCTGTCAGGAGGTGACATTTACACTGTTTGGGGCTTGACAGCAAAAGGTCCTTCTGCTCTCCCATGAAGTTCCCCTGCTCTGCCCTCTCTGAAGTCTACAACTCCACATCGTTGACACTGAGCCCCTGCCCTGCAACTTCAGACACAGAGCTGGGTGGAGAGGACTGGGTTCAGACACACGAAGGCTGACAGCAGGGCTGGAGGTGCTTGCCTTGGTCTCACGAGCAAGGAAAAACCAGCAGTGCTGTCTCCCAAGCAGAGGAAGGAGTCTCCTGTCTTGAGGTTAGCTGGCAAATTCCATTATTGCAAGTGCAAATAAAGGAAAGCACAAAAAATTTACTGTCTACCACTAAGTCAAGTGTCAGCTTAGACAGAAGGAGTTAATTTACAGCCACTCAAAGCTTTGATATCTTAAACCTTTCCAGCCTCTGGACAAGATGAGGAATAAGTACAGACAGTGTCAGCCTCTGTGATGGGCAGGACAAAACGCTGCAAACAGCTGTGCCTAATTTTAGCATCTGTTGGTTCAGTTCCTTCAGCACTTGCAGGGGGAGGCAAGGGGGGGGTGGCCTCGTCACTCCTAGCTTATTAAAGACACAGCCAGAATGAGGAGTGTTAAATCACACTCCAAGGATTAGCTCAGGGGAGAGGGGAGAAAAGAACCCAGCAAGGTGCTGCTGACCAGCAGTGGCATCCACTCCCTGGTGCTGCTGCAGGTTACCCCCCCCAGGGATGCATGGGGGGGTTCATCACCTCCATGCATGGCACCCCCAAACTCCTGCGTGGAGGGCAAGCAGCAGCAGGTCAGGCACAGACCCACATTCCCCTCCTACACCTTCATCCTTTCCGCCTGTGGCATCTGTGTCATTGCTATGTGCTCCCTGGCAGGGTCACCTCCTGTTGCCTGGACATGTGCCCAGCCACGCCACAGGGTGACCATAGCTCCTCAGGAGAGCATGAGAACATCAGAATCGCAGAACCATCGAGGTTGGAGGAGACCTCCAAGCTCACCCAGTCCAACCCCCACCTCCATCCCCACTCACCCACAGCACCCAGCGCCACATCCAGACGCCTCTTGAACACCTCCAGGGACAGGGACTCCACCACCTCCCTGGGCAACCCATTCCCACCCCCAATCACCCTCCCAGGGAAGGAATTGTCCCTCATGTCCAACCTGAACCTCCCCTGCTGCAATTTAAAGCCATTTCCTTCTGTCCTTTCCCTGTGGGCACAGCAGAAAGGCCCCTGACTCCCATCTCAAGAACCCTCAAACAACCTCTCCGCAGCACAGGAGAGGCAATGGCTTTGGTTGTTGAACCCCAACCCTCAGGCTCGGTGCGCCCCAGGTCCCCTCGCAGCTCTCAGAAGGAGCCCGACCCGGCAGGTGGGAGCGGACCGCTCGGCTCCATGCGAGCGCTGCTGCTGCCACCGCCAGGCTGAACCGAAAAAGCGAGGATAAAAACCGCCTCAGCTCTGCCAGGTGACCAGGGTTGAGATTCAAAATACTCGGGTATCCCTTCCCCTGCTCTGAATCACCGAGACATCCCACGCATCCCCACCCCACGCATCCCCAGGCTGCTCCTCCAGTGTGTCAATGCGGAGCCCAACGAGGCGAGAGCCACCCTTGGACTCTGCTCCACGGAGGAGCTGCCAACACCTCCGACTGCTCCCCAGGACACGACTGGGATGCTCTGCTCAAGTCACCTGGAACAGCAGTGTCCAGTCATTAAAACACACAGACTGCAGGGTAACGAGTCCAGGCAGAGCAGAGGCAGACAGGCATTAGAGGAGCTGATAAGGCTCATCTGACTGCTAACGATTTTGTCTACAGTTATTTTTGTGCAGCTGGGAACAAGTGGCTACAGTCAGCTACTTACCAGCTGGGGAGAAAGCAGCAGTTTTGCATCGCTGGGAATGGAAATAAATCCAGCTCAGTCCCCCACCGTGCTCCCAGATTTTCTCTCCTCGCTGGCAGGGCTGGCTGCAGGCTGACCCAGACAGCATCCAGCAGCATCTCAGGGGGAGTGGGGAAGATGAGAAGTGAGGGGTGGTGAAGAGCAGAGTTTTCCTGCCTTTGGCCTTGATTTTCCATGACCACCAATTGCCACTGAGCAAATCCCAGTTTGCACCAGAAAAGGCAGAGGCAGATCTACCCGAGTCCTGGTGGCCTGGGCAGACCTGCAGAAGGTTGCTTTATCCTGAGCCAGGAACTCTACCTGCTCAAGCCAACACTGGTTGAATCATGTTTCCTTCTCTGGGTTGCCAGACATGTTCACCTGGTGGGAAGTCCTGTACCACCAGCTACCCCCTGTTGTAAGTTGCATCTGCACTCCCTGTATCCACAGCCCCTTAGGATCCAGGTACCTCCATCCAAAGCCACCCCTTTCATCCCACCTTCTCCACAGACACTCAGAGTCCCTCCTGTTGGCACTGCCACGCCGGCCGTTATGCAAGTTCTGCTGTCTTAACTCCACGCTGAGCATACAAGTAGGGCTGACATTTATTTAATCCTCATAGTAATGTTGACTGTGTACTTACTGAAACACCTCATGCTTATGGAAGACATTTGTTTCCAAGCAGCTTATGCTAAATTGCAGTGATATAAAGGAAACACTTATCCAATATTGACATTTACTGACTGGCAGCATACAGCTTGAATAGTCATTTATGCTAGTGGAGGAGGGGGAAGCCCGAGAAGGATCCAAGCCCTTCATTTCTGATCTTTTAATGAGTTAGGAGATATTAAGTTAATGAGCAGATACCTGCCCAAAACACAAGGTGGGACTCCAAACCCGGTGGCTTCTCCCACTCATTCCCTGCTTGGGGGAAAACAAAGTAATATTGGACCCAAAGCACAAAGCTTTGATCCCTCAGCCAAGGGGGACTTTGAGAAAGTTCATCCCTTCCACTATCAGTGCATACTTCATCTGTAATTAGCAAGGCTTCTCTAGCCTGCAGCATGATCTGGCTGGGCAGCAAGCTTCTGAAAAACACCCTACTGAACATCTTCTGTATTTCCTGAACATTTTCTGTATTTCCTCTCACCAATACAGGGCTGCTCACCCAAAAGGCTCCTGAAATTCTCAGCCTTTAGGTGCTGCAGCATCCCACCAGTCCCTGGCACACCTACACACCATGGCTTCACCACATGCCATATTGAAAATGACCATAACAGCTCCCAAACCATAAATTAACTAGAACTTGAGGTGAATTAGCCACCATCTGACCACGTACATATCAAACCCACACAGCAGTTCCACTGAACACAAAGTAATTGGAAACAAAAGAAAGCATCTGTTATCCTGGTTGAAAGTCTGACTGGCTTGCACCAATGGTTAATGAGCAGCATTTATGGCAAAGCCCTCAAAAAAACCAATCACATCCCAAAAGATGCAAAGAGCCCAAAAAACAACAGACCAAAAGCTTGCTGTAGCTTTTGTAGCAAGTGGGGGCGTTGAGTGAGCACATTAAGACAAGTTCTTATCCTGAAGTTAGCATCTGAATTTAACAATGTGCTTGTTCCACCTCCTACTTAGATAGCATGTGACATTAGGAGAGGCAGGAAGCCCAGAGCCCATCACTAAGAGGTGCACTCAGAGAATATTTAGATTTTTAAGCTGTTTAATGCAGCTCGGTGAAAGGAAGAGCCAAGTGACCCACAGCTCCTTCTGCTCCATGTTGGAGGCTGCTGCTGCCACCAGGGAAAGGCAAACACTTGAGCATGGGTCTTGCCAGCGAGGCAATGAATAAACAGGCTCGACGATACTCAAAAGGCACATTGAACCAGGACATCTGTTAGGCCACAGTTTCCAAGCCCAGAACCCAGCGTTTGCTCTGTCCTACCACAATGCCCAATTCAGAAATGGACATTTTCCTCCTCCTGCCTCGAGTAGAGACGTGCCCCGAGGTGCAGCGAAGGAGGGGAATAAAAACCCATGAGTTCTGAGTAGCATCAGGATCCCGCTATTCGACCCTTGCCTGGAAAGAGCAGCACGGGCTTTAAACTTCATTGCTTCCCAGCCAAGAAATCCCACGCGCTTCCTGGCATGTTGGAAATTCATACTGCAGGTGATGGACTCACACACACCCCTGCGAGAGCTGGGACAACTGCCAGCCCCAAAGGCAGACTGCCTTAAAAACCTCACAGCTCCACCAACCACCTTAAATCTCAGCAAATAAGTAAAAGACTGATTTACAAGCGATTTCTTTCACTACCTATTGATTTATAAAATCAGCTTGTACACGGTCACGCTGGCTCTCTCTTTGGCCAGACGTAGCTCCCAATGAAGTCAAAGGAAAGACCCAAAGAGAAGCTGAATTAGGGCCTTCATCAATTGTGGTTATAAATTTTCTGTCTTCAAAATAAATAAAAGGGGGGGGGAAAGCTGTTTAATCCTACTGGATGGATCCTGGAACTGATGCAAAGCCAATTCTCCAGCAGCATTGTCATAAAGTCCCCTTCACCCACCCTGCACAGCACCTGAGGCACATCGTACAGCCTTGCAAAACCCAGCATTAAATCAAAGGTTTGAAGGGAGCCACACTCTCCACCAGCCTGCTTGTAGGAAAACAGTTTATTCAAAGACCTTGATCCTCAGTCAATTCACAACCTAAGGGGCACATCAGCCTCTCCCCCTTTATTTACGGCTACAAAAGAGAGAAGAGCATTGAGCTTTTTATTCTAACATATGCAGTCCAACTACAGAGAGAGCAGGAGCTGGTAACACACAGCGCTGGTAACCTGTCAGGGATTTCTGTGCACGTTCCTACTCCAGTTGGTGTCCCCTAAAACAACAGGGAAGCACAGAAGCAATCGACATCTGCCCAAGATGTGCTGTGCATAAAGCACCCGGGGACCTCTGCCTAACCTTGGAAGGGGGGAGGCCAGGAGGGATGCAACGTTAGCATCAGGGCAGGTGTTTCTCCTCGCTTTCCTCCCTCTGGCAAAAGGCACCTGAACAAAACCACAGCTCGTCCCTCTTGTTCTGTTCAAAGAACCGAAACCTTGCAAGAAAGCCACTTTGAGCAAAGCCCTCTGTGGTCCTCACACGAATCTCGCTGCAGGAGGTACAGACCTCATGCAGAAATCTAGATTGTGTTAAAATGGGCATTGGAAGAGGCAATGCTGTGCTTTTTTCTCCAGGAAAGCACAGACTGGAAGACACCAGCTCTAACTTGAGGCTCACTTTAGTCTCCCTCCCACACGGCCCAGTTGGGAACTCCTGTGGCCCCACCAAACATGCACCTTTCCACCAGCAGCACCTCTGATCTTCACAAAGCACCTTTCCAAACCACTTTCCACCAGCAGCACCCTCCCACCTTCACAAATCATAGAATCATTATGGCACTATGGTTGGAAGGGACCTCCAGGGTCATCAAGTCCAACCTTTATCCCATCATATTCCTGACCATCAGACCATGGCCTCAAGTGCCTCATCAACCCCTTTTTTGAACACCCCCAGGGACGGGGACTCCACCACCTCCCTGGGCAGCCCATTCCAGTGCCTGAGCACCCTCTCAGCAAAGAAAGCACCTTTCCAAACCACTTTCCACCAGCAGCACCCTCCCATCTTCACAAAGCACCTTTCCAAACCATTACCATCTTCTACTCCACCATTTTTAGTTGCAACTCCTCATGCTGCTTCCTTGGCTTCATTTTTAAAGCCTGTCTGTCAGCACTTGTTGGTTTTGCAGCACCATACACCCCCCTTGTCCTTCCCAAACCAGCGCTGGGGTTCACCTGCTGGGTTTAGGAGACAGCCCAACAAGTTTCTCTTGCAAAGCAGGAGAAATTAAATTTAAAAAGGGATTGCAGCCACGGATTTCCAGGCTTCTTATTAGCAGAAGGTTACCAGATGCAGCAAGCCTCAAGTGTCAAAGTCACCAGCCCCTGTAGACACAACAACTGGCTTGTGTTTTTGTTCCCTGTCCCCCACTAGCTTCCTCCAAGATGCCAAAATCCCCATCCAAGCAGAAGTATTGGGTGGAACTGGCCTGGTTTCTCTCATCAGCATAACTTCACCCTTCTCCACCTGGGGCATGGTGACAAACCCCTGGGAGGTTGAGCCACTGCTGCTAATAGCAGGGCCCTCTGACAGAAGATTGCAAAGCATTTGCTTCCAGGGAGGAACCAAGTGAGCTGTGAAGGAGAAAAACATAGCCTGCAACACCCAGAGTACTTGGTATTCATCACCCTGAGGGAAAGCAAACATGCCTCTGGAAAGGGAGCCCCAGACAGGCAGAAATCTTCCCATCCAAGGTAAATTTCAGATCCTGCCAAATTCATCAAGGTTGTCACAGTGCAGGGCCAGAAAGAGGAGGTGGTGGTTGCAGGTGCATCTCCAGCAGTGCTCCTTCCAACAGCTGAGGCACGTTCCTCCCAGCCTCCCCCAGTTTGGAGCAAGAGGGGTGAGCTATCCCCCAGTTCCATGGCAGCACAAATTTCTTCCCACCAAGGGGCACCACACATCTCATCTCTGCAGGAGGCAAATTGTGCCATGACTTTCTCTCACCTTCCACCAGAGCTGTGGTCCTGACAGCTTTTGGCGGGGGGNTTGGAAAGGACCTCCAGGGTCATCAAGTCCAACCTTTATCCCATCATATTCCTAACCATTAGATCAATACCAGGGGGAAAACAGCCCTGAAGAGGAAACACTGACCTATCGACTCCCAGAAAGAGAACGCACAGGCTGCTCCAGACCATTTGCAAGGGCAAAAGCCAGAGGATGCTCAAGGGAAGGCAATTTGTTCTCCCTGTATCCCCTCGGGAGAAGCACAGGAGCCAGCTGCCAAAGGGATCCTCCTCCCCAGCTGAGCCCTGCCTGCCTGCACCCAGGTGCAGGGTGGCCCCAGCCAGGGCACAGCCAGCACCTTCCTCCTGCGAGCTCAGCTGGGAGAGCCCCAGCTCCAGCCTTTGCAGGAGCAGCAGGATGCTGGCATGCCACAAGGAGGCACAGGGCCCACGAAGTACAAACCCAAGGGCATAGGTGTACAGATCCAGCCATGGAAACAGCCTTTTTGCTGGGGCTCTGCCTAGGGGTGCTCTTTTTGAAACCGGGATCCAGATCACGGATCCCAAGTGAGGTTTTCAGCAGAGGTGAATCCTCCCACGGCTAGCTCAGGGAATTTAAGCCCTGCCTGCTTTATTATGGCAAATCCCTTCAAGCCACTTTGGTGCTGCAGGCAAGGAAACACAGCACTGCCTGCTCCTTGCCCCGAAAAAAGAGGTATTGAAACTCCTGAGGTGCAGGGTCAAGTGATTTTAGTTGTTCCTTCAAGTGAGTTTTGGCCCAGCAGCTCAAAGAGCAAGGCAAAACCACCCCCTGGACACACACCTAACATCCCATCCCCACGGCCCACCAGTCCTCAGCAGCACCTTTGCCCACGGGGAGCAAATGCCACCGCATCTGCACATACCAGAACAACCACAGCGGCTGCTCCAGGGGAGGCAAACACAACCCAAAATAAGCTTCAGTTCCTACAGCCAGGCTTTCCCTGCACCCCAGAGCACCATGTGGTTTAAAGGAATCCTTTGCATTCAATCCTATCAGGGATCCTTCGCATGGTTTCACCCCAAAGGGGAAAGCCACGATGCTGCCAACAGCTCCTTCCTCACCTACCGCGAGCAGCAACCCCATAGAAATGCACCCAGTTCATCCTACAGGAAAAAACCAGCCAAAATCACCCTGCGAGGCTCCATCTCTCTGCCTCGTAACCTGGCATCAATAAGCAAGGTACCAGATGCATGCTCCTGATTTACAGACAGTGGAGACAAATGAGAGGAGCCGAGGAGCCACGGCAGCTCTCAAACAAGCGCTATTAAAAAGTGCATTAGCCCTTATTAAAAATAATGGCTGTGAAAGGGAGGAGAGGGACGAGAAAAAAAGCAACAAAACCCAGCTGGATCCCAGACACAAACTTATTCAGCTCCGCCAGCAAACTGCCATTTGACCTGCAGGGAGTTGAGGGATTCGTGGGAGCAGGGAGGGATGCGAGGAGGCCGGGACCAGCTTCCAAATTGCTGATATCCCCCAGCCCCGCTGCACCAGGGAGAGTTCAGATTTGTTCAGCCAGAATCCTACACGGAAGGCACAGTGGGTTTCTTTTGTGCAGAAGCAAAAGGCAAATGCAAACACAGCTTTCTCCCTGAAGGAATATTAGTACAAGAAGGGAAAAGGGGAAGGGAGGGCAGCGTAGGAGCCCAGCATCACATCCGAGCCCTGGAAAAGAAGAGGTAAGGACATGCAGGAGCACAGCCACCTCTACACACGGCATCCCTGCTCGGGGAATAGGGGGAAACACAGCGTATGGTGGGGGATGCTCAGCAATAATGTCTGGCTGAGCAAAAAGCCAGCTGCCCGTTGAGAAGCACTACTCTCTCCAAAAGTTTTATCCTTCATTTAATCAACAGATGGACGAGCTGCGTGGGTTTGGGGTTGTTTTGTTTTTTTTTTCCCTTTTTTTTTAACGCAACCCTAAGCTCTGCCCTCACAAAAGCTGGCTTCGGGACCACGGCAGCGTGACACAGATGGTGTTTAACACCGGCGCTGCGAGGGGATGAGCAGCAGAGAGGCGAAGCTTGGGTCTGGCTGGAGCTCAGCGTCCTCCACAGGTGACACAGCCCAGGCACCAGGCACGCAGCGAACGCAGCTCCCCAAAACGCCCCCCCCAAACGCTCCCCAAACCCTTCTTTATTTTTTATTTGGCCCAGGAGGGGGATACAAGCAGGTAACAAAGTTGCGGGGTTAATTCCTCCGGATTCCCACGCTCCTGCCGCGGCTCCCGTGCTGCCGGGGAGGCGGCACCCGGCTGTGCCCCCCCCCCAGAGCCACCCCCGCACGGGCTCCCCACCTCCGCCGGGGCAGCCTGCGGCCAAAGCGACTCTTCGCTCTCCCCCCACCGCAAGGAGCAAACCTCTGCCCACCTCGGCTCTGCACCCGCAGGCTCCCCCCGGGCTGGAGCGAGCAGGAGCAGCTTCTCCCTCCCCAGCGAAACGAACCATCCACCGGCAAAGGACCGGGCGGCGATGATGCGGGGGGGGGGCGGGGGGGGCTGTTACTGAGCAAAGCCGTGTTTACACACAAACACCATCTAATTAACGGAGCTGGAGCAGACAGAACTCATTTGCATGCTAAAGATTTTTCCTTTTTTTTTTTTTTCTAAAAAAAAGCCAAGCTGCCTCACCAGAGATGCGTGAAAAACTCTGCATTCCTCCCTCTCTCCCTCCCCCTTTTTTTCCCCTCGTGCAAAGAGAAAAAAGCACTCGCAGCCCCCCACACACCCCAGGACCGGAGGTGGTGGTGGGGGGGTCTCCTCCCGTCCGCCCCGCTCAGAAACTAAGTGCGGCACCGTGTCCTACCGTGGCTGAGCAGGAGGCACCCGAGCAGGAGGAGGAGGAGGTCTGCCTGGAAAGCGCTCATT